>VWZW01003548.1:1377803-1402436 GCA_013397115.1 Edolisoma coerulescens
CCCAAAAAAAAAAGTGCAGCTACTCAGGAGACTAACAAGCATGACCTTTAATTCTGTTTGGGAGCTAGTAAAAACCTGAACCCCCATAGAGCACTTAGTGGAGCTTAATGGCAAGTTTTCTGTCATTTGAATTTGCTTGACTCTTGTACTGCTTGAAACTGATGTAGCATCTCTCTAGCTATAATAAAATAATCTTAACGTGGACTGGCAGCAGGTGTGGTGCTTTGCTTTTCTTTCACTTTCCCCCTAAGAGTCGCGTTTCTCTGTTCGGTAGAAGTTGGGTGTGTTGCATTGCCTTGGAAGCTCTGCCCTGCACCTTTGTTCACCTTTGTTCACCTTTGTTCACCTTTTCAAGCTGCCACGGCGCGTGGTGAGCAGCCCATGGATCCAAAGTCCATGCTGGAGGGCTGCACAGATCAATACAACACTCTGAAGCGTTCTGTTTTTCATCTGTCCCTTTGAGCAGAGAAACACGAGGGAACCGCCTTGGCAATGACGTGGTTGTTGTGTCCTAAGTTAGCTTTACAATGGGGATCAATGCTCCAATGTAACAAAGGATTAAAAAATGAGACTGATGTGGTGCCGGTGCCTGCTGATGCTCCAGGTTCCAGTACTTGCAAATCTTTTTTTAGTCCCGCTGTTTGGTTGTTTTGTGAAATGTAACCATGGAATTGTTCCCAATAAACTTGAAATTTGCCACACCTCGAGTGGCCGGTTTGTGCCTGCGGGGCCGCGACACCCCGACCTTCACCTGGCCTGGCCTTCTCCTCCTTCCGCCGTCCCGCGGAGGACGCGGGGGTCTCTCGGCAGCCCGGCTCCTGGGCTCTGCCGTCCCGGGGGAAGCCGCTGGGAGGGGAAAAGGCGACGGGAAGGGAAAAGGCGGCGGCGCCTTTCCCCACCGCGACGCGCTGAGCGGGCACGGCGGCGGGGCGGCTCCGGCCGGGCGGAGCGTGCGGCAGCCGGACCGGGCCCGCCGGCGCCTTCCGGTGCCGCGGCTCCATGGACGCCAAGCTGCGCTTCTGGAGGGCGGAGGGGCAGGTCGGCAGTGCGGGGTGGGCACGGGGGGCCGGATCGTGGGTAGGGAAGGTCCGAAATAACGCCTCGTCTCTCTCAACCGTGTCTCCCTCAGTCTTTCTTCCAGAGGTTTCGGCTCTGGGCGGACGCCTTGGATCCGCTGCTGCTCCTCAAGTCCTCCGTGAGTAGCGCGCAGGGAGGGTGGGGATGGGCGAGCGACCTCGGGGACTGCGCCTTTGCCGGGCTGTGAGCGGGGGTCACTGCCAGGCTGCGGGGGAAGATTAAATACATGAGAAATATAGCAGTGAGTGTAATGTTCCGGTGCCTAAAGGGGCTACAAGAGAGCTGGGGAGGTGCTTTGGACAAGGGCACGGAGTGACAGGACAAGGGGGAATGGCTTTAAACTGACGGAGGACAGTATTAGCTTGGATATTAGGAAGGAATTCCTCCCTGTGAGGGAGGTGAGGCCCTGGCACCTCTGGGCATCTCTGGGTGCCCAGAGCAGCTGTGGCTGCCCCTGGATCCCTGGCAGTGCCCAAGGCCAGGCTGGAGGGGGCTTGGAGCAGCCTGGGACAGTGGAAGGTGTCCCTGCCCATGGCAGGGCTGGCACTGGATGGGCTTTAAGGTCCCTTCCAACCCGAAGCATTCCAAAATTCTACGATAAACAGAAATACACGTCTATGCACTTCTATATCTAATTACATAAACCAAGGGACATTTCTAGGCACAACCATCTCAGCAGCCCTGCTCAGAGTGTGGCTTCTGTGCCAGTAGTTGAATTATCCCAATAATTAAAAAGTTTCTATGATTGTCAGTTTGTTATGTCTAGGTGTGTTCTTGCTTTCACTGCTCAGGTGAGGAAGACATGCATCATTAGCTTCTAGGTTTGTATTTAGAGTGTTTTATAACTTATATATTGCACTCAGAATATTGAGATCTGAGAGGGTTTTTGTTTGGTTTTTTTTTTTTTCTCAAATACAGAATGAAATAAAAAGAACCAGGTTATTAATACAAATCAATGAGAAGACCCCAAGTGAGGCCATACAGAATAATCAGGTATTTTAGACTGCAGTTAAAATCTTAACATAAGTGTTTAGCCCTATTTAATTGTTGTTTTGTGTTTCAAAATACCTATTAGTTTTACCTTTTTAAAATTAATCTTCTGTTCTGCCATAGTGTGTGCTTTGGTGCTGTTACACAGCCCATGGGATGTGAGTACTTTATATTCAACAGGGAGTATATGGAGAGAAATTTTAGGGGAAAATATAATTAAAGGGATATATAAATATATACACTTCATATAAAGTTATTGGAAAAAGACATACAATAAATTTAGAAAGAAGATTTTACCCAGTCTCTTCTGAAATTTAATTACTAACCCAATTTTCCAATTGTTGTAGACCAAACAAGCCTTCTTGCTAAGCCTGGTAAGTTTACAAAATATTTAAATGATTTTTTTTCCTTATTCAAGTATGGCAAAGATGTTCTAATTTGCTTTTCTTTTTTTCTTTTTATTTAAGTCCAGTGTACATCCTGATACAGACAAGATAATTCCTGTTTTGTTTAGACCTCCAGGTAGGTTCCCTTAAGTGAAATTTTGTGTGTGTGACTGAAGCATCAAGGGGGAATAGCTCATGGTAAATAGCTGCTGTGATACCACAGTGACACTCTTCTCCATATAGAAAAGCAAGTAGACTCCTCTGTTAGTTGCATTGTTATATGTTTTGAAGGTTTATTTATTCCTATGGTCCTGTTGAGGAATTTTTCCCAAGGATAATCTGCTCATCTAGATGGAAACGTTCTCATCAGTCTCTGTTTCTTGTCGCTGCAGAATGAGTTCCCAAATCCCTCCACATTTAACTGTCTACTATAATTTAAGTTTTTCCCTTGATGGCTGTGGCTGCTGGATGAATTTCCTTTCTGGTGACAGATGAAGTGTGCTTGGGGTGTTGTTTAGGGAGCCAAGGCAGCGCAGGTTATTTATCAGATATAACCATACTGAGGCTGTTTACTCATTATCTCCTGTGACCCCTCACAGCTGTGGCAGCCTTTGTTACTACTTCACTTTTTGAATAGAGAGCTGAACTTGTGTTCAGTTATTTGGTTTCCAAGCAGTCCTGGTGAGTGGAGTTCATGAGGGCTCCTTTTGGCTGTGAGCTGGGAGCAGGGATTGTGGCTTCCTGAGTGAGGAGTGAGAGACAAAGCTTAGGGTTGAAGTTTATGGTGATGCCGGGGTTTGTGGGCAGTGTTTTACTTGGAGATGGAACTAGAGGGGTGAAGTTCGGGGAATTTTCTGCTCAAGACCATCCATCTACACTCACAGATGTTATTTTTACTGAAATAAAGTTTTCTTCCTTTTTAGCTTTCATGCCTATAACTCTTCCCTTGGTGAGTAATCATGACAGATGCCAGTGTGCATTCAGCAAGGCTTACATTTTCCATGGCCAGGGGTTGGAGGGAGGGAATAGAAAGTTTTGGGGCTTTATTGTAGCTTCAGCACAAGCTGTTTGAAAGATATCTGTTTTATGGGAAGTGCTGAGTAACCTGGAAATCAAGCCCTTAAAGAACCTCCCTGGAAGTGCAGAGCTGTTAGCTACCCTTCTGCAGAGCATTCCAAGAGATTGTTCGTGTCTGAAGGACAGCTTTCCCATGCAAGGTGAACTCACTTAGCATTGAGAGCAAGGCCTGGGTTTGGTCTATTGAAACTCAGAACTCTGGAACTGCAGTGGGAAGGAGCTGGAGCCTTGTGTTCTGTGTTTCAGACCCAGAATATAATTTTTTTCTTATGTAGATAATTGGTGCATTTGCAAGTAGGAAATGGTTTTGTCAATAAATTACCAAAGATATGAAAATAAACTCTTGTTATGGTGCTCAAAAATTGCACCATTTTGTGTCATAAAATTTGTAGCTGTAATTATGTGCATGTTTATTCATTTAGATATGTTTGGGTTTGGCCTATGAGTGTACATCCTGAGATATGTCATTCCATACAGACATTACAGCATGAATTTACATGGCACTGCTACCAACTATAATGAAAGTCTTGATGGCTGTTAAATTCATTAAGAGCAGTAATAAAATTAATAGAAGTACTTCTTGGTATTTACAGCTTAATGCTCTCTCATAGATGTGGTTAGAGTCAGTGCTGGCATTAATAATAAAGATGGTTGATCCACTAATATTAAATTAATTACTGATCCTTCTCTGAGGGTTTGGAGATTCTCAGCCTTCCTCTTATTTGGTATTTTGTACTCTTATCTTGATTGACTGTGTTTTTTGAATGTGTTCCACACCTTGAGCTTGAAACTTCAAGAAAAGTTGTGGTTTATTAAAGCTGGAGTTCTTATTCACTGTCTGAATTTAAGAAGTTGGAAATTAACTCCTAAAATCCTTGATCTTAAGTCAGTTAGATCTACTATTCATATCCCCAGCAAAACCAATGTGACCCTTTCTCATGAATTTCTTTAATTAGACTGTTGTTACCTTAGTTATTTTATTTGCATCTATTTAAGCTTCACAGGCACAAATGCATTTTTCTTTTGGGTAAGAAAGCATCTTGCTGCAATATTCTGGCACGTGTTTTACCACTATATGTGTGTTTTATATATGGTCTGTGTGCTTTCTATTGAATAGAAAAATGAGCATGTCACCTCTGTAACAAGAGAATGTGGTAGCCTAGAACCAAGGCTGGTGGCTTTGGGCACTGACTGGAGCCTTTGACACTGCTGCCAATGGTACCTCAGCAGTTCTCCTGGTGCTCCTGCACCAAAAACTTCTACACTCATCAAACCTCATTTTCTTATGTGTTTTTCCTCTTAGGTCATCATTTCGTCTGTTCAGCGCCAGGCAAAGCATTCTTTTTTTTGGCAGGTAATTGCTTCTTTCTTTCTACTTTTACAGGTGTTCTAGTCTCAGCCCTGAATTCATGTTTTCTTACAATCTCTTGTTCCTGCAGTTTGTGTTTCACACATACACCACAGCGTTCACCCTGGTAAATGGAAATGGCACCCCAAAGGCTGAGGTATGTGTTGGTTTTTATTTTTGTAATCATCTGAATTGTACAATACCATTTTGAACTTGATTTACAAGTGTTTTACAGTGTACTTACACAGAGTGTTTTTTTCTGTCCTCCTTAGGAATACTCACTCCAACAAAAGCAGATCTTTCTTGGCTTGGGAGCCATTTCCTATTCAGCCTGTGTTGGTGTAAGTATTTGCTCAATGATTGCCTTCCTGACAAGCTCTCCTGAGAAGGAGTAGGCACTGAGGTAACTACAGTGCCAGATACCCTTCAGGATTGTGCTCTGGTGCTCTTCTCTGATGTCTTGCCACAGAACTGTTCAGAATAAGAATTCTTTCTGATCCTCTGTCAGCCATTATCTTGCTTGGCTTGCTCTGATGCTTCCTCTTGTGTCATTTTCTTTATTATTTTGCAAGCTTAGAAAACAGGCAGTGAGAGGAACTGGCCAGTGTTTACAAACACAGAGTGAGCCACTGGGGTGTTGTAGTTGATTTTTCA
Organism: Edolisoma coerulescens; assembly: GCA_013397115.1. Lineage (NCBI taxonomy): Eukaryota > Metazoa > Chordata > Aves > Passeriformes > Campephagidae > Edolisoma > Edolisoma coerulescens. Next base: position 1,383,336 of record VWZW01003548.1, read on the forward strand.
CGTGGTGCTGTGGAAGAGATCTAACTCCTAACAAGTGGTGAAATCTGCAGGCACCAGTACTGGACAGTGCTCAAATCCCAGGAACAGCATTGCCATGAAAACACTGCACTGGATGCAGGGAAATTAGTCTTCCAGGAGGGAGCTGACACCGTGCTCTCTGCTGGAATAGGAATTTGTGGTTTCTGGAGTTTGCTACATCAGAATGAGCTCAGCTATCATCATGACACTCACCACAAGTGTAGATGCCTCTGTAATGCCTCTCCTCACTGTCCACATGAAGCAGTGATTTTCATAAGCTTCTGGCAGAAAAATGTGATTGTTCCTGCTTCTGTTAGAGGGACTTTCACCTCTACCCAGTGGGCAAAACAGCTGGCCAGGATTGCTCAGGGTTTACAGAGGTCTGGGGAGGCAGCCATGCCTGTGGGTCACCGTGGGAGTGCTTCCCTTTGTCCTCCAGGGGAGACTCTGAGGGCCAGCTGGTGTCCTGGCCATTTATTCCTAAATGAAACATCCTGCAAGTGTATTATGGGAATGTAGAATTGGGCTGAAACTGCAGAGAATCAAGAAAAATACAGAAGTAAACCAGATGTCCTGTTTGGGGGAGAGAGTAGTGTGTGACACAATGCAGTTGGATGAATGTCCAAGGAATATTAGTCAGAGGTAATTATTTTCTTTTTTCTGTCTTTGTATTCACACTGATGCTGTCCTCTATGTAATAATGTTGAATGCCTTTTTATCATAATGTTTTCTTATCTAAAAGAGTGATTACAAGCACCTTCATTAACTAGAGAAGGCGTATATTTTGTTGCAATGTTAAACCAAGGCATTTGTTTATTTTCATAGATGGTAACTATGTACTAAGTCACAGATTTATTTTCCTGACCTGTTACACTGAAATGCTGCACATTTTTTCAATGGAAGGTGCCTGTTTCTTCTCCATGCCTTAGGCTCTCCCTCTTACCTTCGTGAATCGTTACACGTTGAAGAGCTCATTAATGCAGCTTGTCGTCAGAAAACTGCTACCTGCTCCACTGTTTGGTGAGTAGAAACAAACTGTGCATCGTGCAGCTGGGCTGAGGGCCATTTGCCTGGCTGACTGTAGAGTTTTCTTGCTCTTGCACAGGTGTGGTCTCACTGTTCCTTCTCTGGCTGCCTTTTCTGGCCCCCTCCTTTCTGTAGGAGACAACTCTCACTGTGCAGTGTCCCCGACCTCATTGGATTCTTGCTGGTTTTACTTTCAGAGCTGCAGAGCTCTCTTGTGACCTTTGCATACATACCTGAAAGCACCAGCACTGCCAGGACAGATCAGGAGGGCAGTAGCAGTGGCACTGACACGACCTGTTGTGGCACATCCGTGACACCAGAGTGCGACATCGCTCTGGGAGTGCAGGAAGTGAGACTTGTTCCAGCAGGGTATTATTAATCTTGCAAGGAAAGTGGGACTCTGATCATTACTGGAACAGCTCTACTGCCAGGGTGAAGTTGCACCAGGACAAGTCTAACTATTTAATCTTATTAATTGTGTTTCTATTGCCATTATAGAAATTTTTGGCCTTTCTTAGGGGAAAATTGATAAAATTAAAACGCATAATCTCCTTTGTTTCAAGTTATGTGAGATTCCTACTCAGGTCTTTCTGAGGACTTATATTAGAGGTTTCTGACTTGTTTCCTTTGCAGCAGGTGTTAAATGTGCTTCCATTTTCTTAAATGCAGAGAGAAGCCTGAGGGTAATTGATTAATGTTAGTCCAGCATTTGCAAAGTGTCCTCTGGTACACTGATGTCTTTATTGAACAGCCCTACCAAAAGCTAATAAAAATAATCTATTATTTCAAGCCAGGTCAGTTTGCCAGTCTATGCCCTTCCTTTCTATGCAGGGATGCAGTCTTTACTGAAACCCTGCTCCCTTCAGGGTCTTGGCTTCTGTGCTGGATTTTGTGCTGAGCAGGGCAAAACCTAACCACAACAGAAATCCCTCTACTTTTTCTTAAGAACAGAGTACACATGGTTTGAGCTGGATGGAAATGATTTTATAGCTCTGAATCCATAATGACAAAGCACCTTTTAGGACTGAAGCCTTACAATCTCAATCAAGCTTCTGAAACAAAGACTCTCATCCCAAGTAGATTTTAATGGGGCAGTCTCTTTCTAAGCTGTCAGGTTATTCAGTTGTGAACTGTTGAACTGGAAATGTAAAATGCACATCATTATGAATGTTACTATTGAGACAGTCCTTTTGGATCTACTAAAGCAAAATCCCCTTTAACCCTACAGGTTTGACGAGTGCATTTACTGTGGCGATGGTGAGAAGCCCGGAATTTGATAATGGGATAGAAGTGATGGACAGGAATGGCAAGGTTGTAGGAGTGTCTAAGAAGGCTGGTGAGAAGGTAGGTGAGGGGGTGGAGAACTCTTTTGACTTGCCTTTCATTCCCTGCTAAGAGCAGAATGTGATGCTGAGAGTAGGTAGGGTTGGATGTATGGAATAAGGAATCCCACATCAGGTGCTGAATCTTTGGGCAGGTTTGGATGAGGTCTCTGGAACCAGGTTCCACAACCTTTGTGTCATCAAGGGTTGGCTGCCTCCCCAGACCAATGTACTGAGTACCAGAGACACTGGCACAGGCATTTCTGCTTTCCCTGGTCACCTCCAGAAGGAGATAGGACTCTTGGATCTTCTGATGGGGCACCTCAGAGAAAGGCCCTCTATTGTGGAAACAACTGGATGAGCACAAGGATTTGGGGACAGTTGGAGAGAGAACTTCTGATTTAACACAGACTAGTTAGGGTGCCCAGAAGGTATAACCAATTGTATGAAGTTCAGCACAACTTCAAAAAGCAAGTCTCAGCAAAATTATTATCATGGCAGGAAAACTCATCAGCAGTTTCACCTCCCTTTTAAGGAATTTCTCATAGTCATAAACAGAGTATTTGCCTCTTAGTTTCCATTTAAGAAAGAATTCCTCTAATAGATGGTTTTATCCCTCATTAACCTGTTGCTTTAAACTCCAGAGTGCTAGACAAAAAAGCACTTAGGGAAGCAGGCAGTGTTTGAAGCTGCCCAGAGCACTGCTTTGACAACACTTGTTTGCTCTCTCCCTGAAGGCTGTTATGGAAACGGCATTGTCCAGAGCAGTCTTGTTTGGGACAACGTTCTTCCTGCCAGAAGTGCTCATGTACTGTGTGCAGAGGTGAGAGGCACTGCAAAGGGCTGGGGGTGCCTGGTCACTGGTGCTCTGATTTTTAGTCTGCCTGTTACCATTTGCCATTCTTTTTCTTGGGTTTGCAGCATTGCTTGCCTTGGTAGAAGGGATGATGTGGGAAGTTGCTCTTCAGCTGCTGTGATTCTTTTAGATCATTAAGTGAATCTGGTTATGTCTGAACCCATGCTTGGAGGGTTTGCAGGAGTGAGGTTTTCCTCTCTGCTCCCATGCAGGAACCATGTTTGTGCTCTCCTGACAAGCTGTTTTCCAGCACCTACCCACTCTAGTTCCCTAACTTGAGATTTGAGCTCCAATGTCTGTATCAAGGTTGTTCATAGCACTTAGCTTAGGTTTGTATTTTTGAAGAGGTAATGTGGCACTTGAATTTGCAACTAAAGCTGGATCCCAACTTCCAAATTTTGCATGTATTGTAAACCATGTTCTTGCTTTTGCAACATTTTAAACCCCTGTATCATAAGAAGAATACATTGTATGCTCTATGAGAGGATTCTTAGCCTGTCCTGAGCTTTTGGTCATGATCTTTGTCGTGTAAATAGTACAGGTAGGGATCATCTCTGTCAGGTAATTTGGTATTGCCTAAATTGATTCCCCATCAGCTTAAGGGACTCCTGTTACCAGAAGACAAATGCAGATGTAAAATAAAATTTTAAATATATACGTCAAGTAATAAATTTTTGCACAAGGCAAAATAGGACTGCCCACAGGAACTAAATGTGGAAGGAAAGAGGGCAATGCAAGAAAAATCTTAATCAAAGAACTGAGACACTTTAAAGCTCTAATGTACTTTCTCTCCTTTTGTCACTGTGATCTTGCTGCTTGTTTTCTTAATCTTGACAGTCTGGGCTTGGAAAATGCTGCAGGCAAACACAAAACAAAGGGAAAGCACAGGAAGTTAAGAGTAAGAACATAGGAAATGAAGTCAGGAAACGTCTTTAGGAACCATAAGCCTAGATTATTACTAATTTCAGTAATTTCAACCAGTAAAATAGTAGCTAATGCTCTTTGTGTCACTGTCAGGTTATTTTTCAGTATACTGACATACTTTTTTCAATGTCTTGGACAGAGCAAGATTTGTTAAAAATCCTCGTGCTTTGGGTCCAGTGAGAATGTTTGTGGTTATGTCAGTCCTAGCAGGGATGCTGCCAGTCTCATTTAGTATGTTCCCGCAGTGTGGGGAGGTAAGTCCTTTCACAGGAATTGATTTAGGATTATTGTGACATTAAATCGGCCTTTCAGAACTATGGCCAGCAGTCTGAAGGCCACATATAAAAAAAACCAACAGGATTAATGTGGTGCATCTAAAATGGGGCAGCAGAGAGGCTGCTTGGAAGGCCCATGTAACAGGCAGAGGCTCACAGGACTTTCCAGGTCTGAGTTGCACTGTGTGTTATTTATATTTACACTTTTCAGTGCAGATTTATCAGATGTTCACAACAGTCTGAAGCAAGCAAGGTCAGGAGAACTATCTTTAAGTGCTCTTTCAGCACTGTGGTCTGTCCTGCAGGAGAAAGGAAAGATGTAGATGAGAATTTTTTCTTTCATGCAAAGTCAGCATGGGCTCACTGGAGAGATAAACCTGCTCATGTGGGACAGCTCTTCACCCTGCCTTGCTGAACTGGGAAGTGTAATCTCTTCCCTGGGAAAGAATGCCTTCCTGGCAGGTTTTAAATGGAGGATGTAGCCCCTGAACCTTGGGCTTTGGAGAAGGCCAGATGAGAGAGGAGCCTTTCTGTATTGGTTTCCTCTCCCTTATCAGCACTCTGTGAATATTCTTAGCAAATCACAGACTGGGCTCTTGCAATTTTCTTTGGTTTCTTTTATTTGCCTAAACTTTCTGGCATTTTAATTTTGGGGTTTTTTTTAGATTTCTTGATCTCTTATGACAACAAAGCAAACTGAACATAAATGAGGGAACTTTTGAGGAATTATATACTGAGAGTAGGACTGGTTCGTTCCCTTTCCTTCTCAATGGCTTAGCCCACAGCAGCTCTCCTGAATGTCACCCACATATATTTACAGCTGGATTTGGTGATCTTAAAGGTCTTTTCACACCTAAATGATTCTGTGATTCTATAGTGAAAGGAGATAATGTCAATATTTTTAAATACTAAGTATTTCTTCCCATATGTGTGCACATGTAGAAAATGTTGGAGGAGCAAAAAAAAAAAAGCCCTAAAACAACAACAAAAAATCCCTCAAATCCCAAATAAACAAAGAGCTCCAGGTCCCAAATACTGAATGCAGTACTTGAATTTGTGCAAAGTGCAATGCAGTAACAAGGAGGTAACATTCACTTACCAGGCCGTGGTGGTGCTGATTCCCTTTTTTCCTACGTTGCAGATAAAGCGAGCAGACCTAGAACTGGAAATCCTGTCATCTACAGAGGAAACAGAGTTCTTCTACAACAGGGGAATTTAGAGCCTGGCTTTTATACCTAAATGTGTGCTCTGATCTAAGTGACTTCTGAATGCACCACTGGCATTTGTGACTGAACTGTGATTCCCTGGTGGCAAACGTGCCAGATCTGGTGTATGATTGTGTCCCGTCAAGAGGCAGAACTTGGCAATATGGCTTTGCCAGCCCCAGCCTGGAGGCAGATGAACACACCTCACCCGATGCTGAAAAGTACTAGAAAAGCACTGTAACACAGCCTTTGTCACAACCTGTGTTCTGTGCGTCCTCGGGTGATTGATTTCTTAATTAAATGACTGTTGAGTACATAAGTTTGTTCTGCTGCTGCAACTTCTGACGCGCTGCTTTCCAGGAACCCAGCTGGTGAAGGCTTTGACATCAGTACTCCTGTGGGTAAAGTCCAGCTGGTTCTTCTCAGAACACTTAGTGTGTTTCAGTTTGAGGACTGAAAACACTCATTTTGAGGATGAGATGTGAGTGAGGCAGCCCCTGAAGTGATAGTAGACAAAGCAACCCTGATGGCAATAGAATATTGGTTTAATTTAGTTGTTTAAAAAGTGTTCAGGAAATTAGTGTCAAACTTGACTACCAGTTGATTCCTGGCTTCCTAAAAATCCTTGAAGGAGTTGTGAGGCCTGATGCCCCTTGAGCTTTAGAACCTGGTTTTTTACACTGAAGCCATGAGGAGATCCCACGTCATTCTGACCTTGTGGTGGACAATGAGGAATTCCACTTTTGCAGGTTGGCAGTGTTTAGCCAAAGTAAGAAAGCTTTTTTGATACGTGGCATCATTTTGGTATGTTGATCAGTAAGGTGATACATTGTGATCCTGTGAAATTATTCAGGGATCCTCTGCTGTCTGGGAGGAGCTGCAGAAAGAGCTTACAGGAGACGCTGTGATTGTGACAACATCTTCATGATTTTTGAGCCATCTCTCCTACGGCCCCTGCCTGTACTTATGTGAGGTGCTGCTAAGGCTGTGTGACGAGGGTGGAAATGCACTAAATAATGTAAAATTACTTATGTACAAGTGATTATCACAAGTACAGCCTCCAAAGCCTGTCATAATTTAACTTCCTTGGGGCACAATATGCAGGTCACTGCTCTCCTGTTGCTGAAGGATTAGATTTCTTTTCACAGTGAGAGGAAACCAATGGTATCCCAATCTGATCCATCCTAGAGGAAGAGAGCAGCACAGAGCAAAGTAAGGAAAAACAGCAGGCCTGGGCTCTTGCAGGAGGAGATTCCTGCTGTGCTTTTGGCACTGAACAAAAGCAGGAAGTTGGGGGTTGAGTTTAATTTCTTGTTTGAGTTCTGCCTTTTTTGAGCCTTCCTCTAACAACTTACTGGAGGGAAAGGTCTGACAAGGGAAGAGGAGGGAGGAGCAGCAGCACATCCTAAGGACCTGGCACTGGAGGGGAACATGCTGTAAGGCTGTTGCAGGAAGACCATATGGATACTGTCTGTAAGCTGGCAGAGTTTGCACTACTCCACTGAGGACTGTAGTGAATTTTTAAAGGTAAAGGATTGTTTACACCTGCTGAACTCTGCAGGCTCACTCAGCCTCTGTGGGTGATGTTCTTCAGTACATGGTAAAATCTCATCAGGGTCAACAAGATAATTGTATTGTGTCAGACCAAAGGGTCTGCTGAGCCAAATGTCATCTGCTCGTGGCAGGAGGTTAGAACTAGATGGTCTTTAGGGTCACTAGCAACCCAAAGCACTCCATGATTCTACCACAGGGCCAGGTGGAACAGGCTTAAGCCTCAGCCTGCCTCTCTGAGTGTTTGTGTCCTTCCAAACCTTTAATAGCAGAGGCACAGATACCATCCTGCAGTTAAATTATCTAAACCCCTGTTTCTCTGTTAATCCTATTTCAGTCACATACCAAAGGCAAATGCAGAAGGGGTCTGATTCCACCCTCAGTAAACATGAACTGGCACTACAGTGAAGACCTGCACCTCTCCCCACTCCTTTTTTAAACATAATTTAAGAAGGGCTAAAGTAAATGCTAGTTACATGAACCACAGTGGGAACAAGGAAAAAAACCCAAAACCTAAGAGCAGAGCAAAGCCAACAAAGAGAAGAGAATATATTGGTGAACTTTGGATCGTCATGGTAACTAGACAAGCTATAAATTCACTGGCACCACACTTGGATGTTTTAAGCAAATTGATGTCATTACAGCTCCATGAGTAAGGCTTCTGGAATAGGTCTGGTAATAGTGTCTGTTATTACAGCTGCCCCTTCTCAAACTCCACCAACTCCTTACTGAATACTTGAGTTGAAGTTTGCCATATTAAACTCAGCTCCCTCAGGATTATTAAATACCCTTTTCCTCCATTCTCATAAATGTTTCTATTGCCCTAACCAGAATTTTCCAGAAGAGGAGGGCAGGCGCCTGCCATTTAAATTGTCAGCCTGGCTGATTCAGCTGCTTCCCAAATCAGGGCAGGGAAAATATGTTGCTAAAAAGGCCCTGGCATCCTCAGCTTTGAACTAATCCCTGAGATGAGAACTGCCAGGACCAGACACCTGGTAGTCCAGAGGTACAAGTCAGGGAACAAGACTGGGACAAGCAGCAAAGCATTGTGTTTGAGGGACCTGGGAAGAGTCAGCAGCTACAGGAAATCTTCCCCTTTGTAACGTGGAATAGATCAACAACATACCAGCCCAAGGCAGGTCTGTCTCTTGCCTTAGCTGGCCCTTGTGTTAAGTGACTGCATTAGTGGTGGAACCAGTTTAAGTTGTGGTGAATGACAACAGATGGAAGCTTTCAGCTTCAAGGAAAACAGAAGTCTTAGTACAGCACAAGATGCTGTGCCTCACCCACTCAGCTTGTCATCTTGAAATGCAGGAAAATCCAATGAGGCTTTCAGGCCCCTTTAATGTAGCTTAAAAAAAAAAATCAGCCACTCCCATGTTAAGAAATACTGAGATCAAAGCCTTTCTCAGCTGGAGCTGTGTCTCTGTTTTACCTCCAGGCCTGTAACACAGTGATGCTGCTTTTCCCTTTTCCCCACATGCCAGGGGTGGAGGAAGGAAGGATGAAGGCAGGGAGGGAGTCCTGCACTGCAGCTCCTTCCCAGTCAGACAGCAAACACCACGTGCTGCACAGTGTCACACAGGAAGGAGCTGTTGCCCAGTCTTTGGAGTCTCCTCCCGAGTCCCACATCACTCAGCAGCTCCAAGGAATGACTTCACCTGACCAGAGATGCTCTGACTCAGACTCCAGCCAGACAGCTGCCTAGGGAAGGCTGTAAGGCACTATGAGGCAGCTGGGAACTCCCTACCCTGAGCTTTACAGTTTGATTTTTATCTAGAAATAAAAAGACCTGCTTCAATTAACAAACCCTCAGTAGCCATTTCAGGAGCAGTCAGAGGCTAAAAGCAGAAACAGCCAGGACGTTTAAGATGGACTCTGTCAGATGTCCCATGTCAAGTTTTCCTGGCTTACAAAGCATTACACTGCTCTCCATTGAACATTATCCCCCTCACACATTTGCCTGCAGGGAAAACAGGGCAGGGCAGCTCATACCAGGAACTAAAATCCCAGGGATGAAAGCAGTGAAGCAAGTAACCCAATTTACTCAGCAAAATCTGAACTGCAGGGCCTGAGTGTTTATCCTGCTCCCCTTTCCAAGCTTCTGCCCTGCTCACTCTTTACCTTCCAATTTCTGCAAACACAGTGGAGATGTCATGGCACTGGAACCATTCACCATTTTGTATTTCTCCAAGAACAGAAAGGCAGTAAGATGAAAAGGTATGAAAAAAAATTCCATTTTAAACGATCTTTGCTTCTAGGAGGAAGAAAGGATGTCATCTGACTGCAAAAGAGCAACTGCACCCACAGTCTGCTTGTGTGCATCCTGGGGAAAGGGAAGCGAGAAATAAGTAGAAATCTTTTCCTGTCCTGACCTTGCAGATTTTTCTATTTTAAACCTTTTTGAGAAGAAACAGTGTCAAAAGTCATTAAGAAAATGCAAGAACGTTAAGGCAATCCTTTGAATGCACTGAAGCTGAGGGAGGCCAATAAATGTTGTACAGTGCTGATGATAAAATCAGCAATGACAGAAGTGTTTGAACATTTCCAACCTAAAGACCAAACCATAGCTCAATCCCAGTATTGCAAAACTAAGAGCTAAGGCCTGTGACTCCATAGTCACAACTATTCAAGAATAAATTTACATAAATTAAAGGGCAGACTGTTCAGGAATTTTTTAATAGGCATGAGCATGCTATGAGTCCAGTTCCTTAAGTGCAAAATTGTATTTCATCTGTGTTGCACAAACGTCAGAAGATCTAATACAACACTGAGATTTTCAACTGAAACATTTCCAAAACAGAAATCAAAACAGGCATTCAAGGTTTAGTTTGCAACTGAGCTTCTCTGCTTTGTGTGGTTGTCTCTGGATATGCCTTAAGGCAGTTTGTTAATAAGAAACAATGGGAATTTCTTCTCAGTTACACTGTGGTGTTAAGACAGCTTGCTGAAGCAGATTCAGGTTTCCCTTGGTGAAAGAATTCCATTTCAGTGGACTTTAAAGTAGGTCCTGAATAAAATTTTCAGCATAGTTTTGCAGTTCTTCTATTCCGACTGTTTTATAGGTCCCAAAACAGAGGCAGCAATATTAAAGAACCATTAACAGAAAACATTAATGGGCAAAAGGGGAAAAAAAGCTGTAGAGCACTTACAGGTAAACAAAGGCAGTTGCAGGATTTTTCTCAGAAGTTAGAAAAAAATTACATGCTACTGTGTTCAGAATTTAAACTTCAGACTAAGTGTTTAAAGTAGAATTTTACACCCCTGAAAATAGGGGATTGTTCTGAAGCACTTTCATTTCCTGACTCTAATAACCACACATTTCATACACAGATGCCACATTCCTTAGTCACATTCTAGAACAGATCTCCTTAAGGTATCATACATAGCAAAAGGACAACTCTTTTTCCAACCAATATTGCTTGCACGTAGTTATTGATGAGCTCTACCAGTTTCAGAATAGCAAACATCCAATTATTTAACAATATAAATATTGTTTACTAAAGTTTTAATCATAAGTATAAAATCTCTATGTAAAACCACATGCTACAGCCTATCTGTACAAAGGCAGGAAAAAGGTTATTTTTTTCTTGCAACAAAGTGCTACTGCAGAATTGACTAATTTGTTGTGGACATTTCTGAACAAATACAGATTGTTTGGCTCAGAGCATTTCCCTACAAAGACTCTAAATTCTTCTCAGAAGATTGTAAAGCAGTTAGTTTCAGGCTGTTCAGTTAAAAAAAAAAAAAAAGAAAAAAAATTCTCTTGACTTATGGCTGTGCAACCAAACAAGTAGGCAAATCTTAATTTTCTCTAAACTCTTTCCCAGTTTTCACTATGACTTCAAAAGTTTCCATCTAGATTTAGTTTACACAGAGCACCATCAGACAGTACCTGTGTTACAGCTCCAGGTGCTCAAGAAGCTGATGCTGCCTGTGCTACCTGGCCATTTGAGCATTCCTGCTCCATAAGGCTTTGACTCATCTGACTTTCTCTGACGTGGATCAGGAATGAATGGCCAGGTCTCTTCTCAGCTGAGAACCCCAACAACTTCTTAAATGACTCCAGCTGTATGGCAGCACTTGTCCATGACCCCCCTAGAGGCCCCACTTCAAGCACAGTAATCGTGTATCTTATCCCTCCATCAAAGGCACGAGATGGAGTGAAAGGGGGAAAACCTCTGAGGCAAGAGTCCAAAAGAGGTGCTCAACTCACACCTGAGCTTCAAAATATCCCTTCCTTTTCATACTAAGGCTACCACATCAGATTTTCCCAGACATCCTTTATTCACACCTAGACACTTTCAAGTAGAGAGAACTTGTCCATTTATTTGGGATTTCCAGGTATCAGGCAGTCCAGAGCAAGAGCAGCATCTGACAGGCTGACATCCCTAGAAGCCCAGAAGGAGCACTCAGACCAGCTGCATGTTCAGGGTATCCCTGTGCAGAGATCAGCACATCCCAGCTGTGCTGGTTTCACAGCTGTGTTTCAGACCCCAGGCAGGCAAGTCAGAGCTGTCCAGCCTCTGGAATGTGCAGGACAAACAGCCACTACACTGGTGTCTGCCACAGCCTGGACACACTGGCCCGTGCTACTCATATATCCACTCACTTTGTGGTGTGAAATACAGGAGCCATAAATACACAGTTAGAGTTGGGGAGAGATAATGACACCAGGAATGTTCCCAAATATGTCTCCATACGTTCCCAGTCAAGCTCCAATATTCTGCATTATAACTATGACATTCACTCATACCTTTAGTTTTTCATACAAAATACCAGGTATACCTATCTGGATGGCAGAGACAGCTTTTCTGAATTGGTCCATAACACTGCAGTACATCAAAATCAGATTTTGAGCATTTGTTCAGCAGCTGCTAAATGAAAAAGGAAGTTTTCTGTGGCTGGTGGAAATCGCTTTTGTTTCAGGGCCTCGGCGTTAAGGGTTGGCTTTTCATTGCCATCAGAAACTTCAGTAAGTGAGGCTAAAGTAGCCAAGATTTCTTTTGTCTTCAGAGAAATGTCCTTAAGGAATAGAAAAACAAGCAACCATGAATATAGTATTACGTATTATAATGTTTTCACATACATTTATAAAAAACAATCAATACAGAACAAACCAGGAAATAATGATTAAAAACCAGCTCATTTAAAATAAAGACCAAATGTGTTTTAAAGCAAACTTGCAACAGTTCTTCAGCCTGCTCTTGTGCCATACTGGATAAAGGGAGCACAGCCACTCCTCTCCTGGCCTTACTGAGCTCTGTGACTAAGTCACTCAGTTGTGAAATGTCCAATATTAGAGGAGGAAGTGGAAAAATGCCATCATCATAAAAATCAGGCTTTATAGCTAAGAAGCCATATTTAGCAGGACCTTTTCAAAGTACTGCCAATACTATTGACAAAGCATTAAGCAAAATCCATGCCTTGTGGAATAAAACTGGGAAACCTGTCTTATAATCAATAGAATTTCCAAACTTTCTTCAGCAATGTAGTTACCCAAGAGATAATATAAACTAAGTTATCCTTAAAAACCTGCATGATGAATAAAAATGCTCATTTGTAAAAAGGCAGAAAGTAGAAGAGACTGACTGATTCTCAGTGACACTCTTCTTCCTAGTCCCTCCTTCTGCCAAGATTTAGCAATAGAAGTTAATTAAGATTTAAAAAGAAAATATTAACCTTAATGACTTGGCTGTCTGATTTATCTGGATCTTCTGCAGATTGAACAATTAGTTGTCCAATTTCTTTGTGAAGTTTTCCCATTGTCATTGCCTCTGTGTAAGAAAAAAACCAAACACCACATATAAAATCACCTTTTTTGTGATACCTAGAAATGCATGTGAATAACACACCAAACTGAGGAATCTTTTCGTGACTGCCATGTGAAATCTGTTGGTAAAGGCAATAACCTTGTATCAACAGCCAGTACCTCTGAAGTGGCCCTAAGCAGATGATAAGGAGCAGCAAGATGATAAGCAGCATAGAAGCTTTTCTTTCAAGTAGTCCCCAGTCTTCAAGTATTTAGTGCCATGTTTTTCTAAAAACTCATGTAATATCTCTCCATTCAGCTGAAAGTCTCCTCCATGTCTAACATGGATGTTACGAAATCTCAATTGTGCATTTGTTGGAAGACAAAGCACATCTTTCCAAATTCCAACTTTAACCAGTCTTCCAGGGTGGCAAGAAAATTAAGACAGAAAATTACATATTGACTTTTCAAAACCTGGATGGAAGAAGGATCAAGATTGTTTGACCTACAGCAAGGTTGAGCAATTACTGTCAACTCTGAAATAAACTGCCTCTAAATCCAAAATATAAACAGTGACCAACCTTTTACTACAGGGGAAACAGTAATCTCACTGTCTGCCAAATTGACATACACATCATAGAGGTCTGATCTACTGCTCACTTCAGAGTCTGTAAATCCAGCGATGTAACCTAGAGCACAGGATTCAGCAAGATTAGGATCTTCATAAATACAACAAAAAAATCACAGTCCTACAGTCTGTTCTAAGAGTATTTGACACAATACTCATTGGACCCAGGAGGCTGCTCTCTTGGTATTATCATTCAAAAAGTGTTCAGCAGATGCTTCACTTCCAAGAAGCTTAAAAAATCAACTTCTAAAATTGCCTTGCACATGGATGAACTGCTAAAACTACATCAATATCACCAAGTTATCAATCTGAAATTTTAAACTCTCTTCCTCCTTTCCTACTAAAATTACTCATTTGCAACTTTCTCATTACAGAAATCTCCACTCTGGAGCCTCTTGTCACAAAGTCAGCATTAGACTGGAACAGAGGAATAAACCCAGCAGATTTTCTTATTTATAGCATGTCAGATGAGCAAGCTTAGAGCAGTTTTTCTCCATGGAAGATGCTTAGTGAGCTGTAGAAATGTTGAGGATGAGTAGTCTCCTTGCTCATATTCTATATAAAGAAGCCTCTTAATGGCCACATGATGTGTCACAGTAACCTCTGCATAAAGCAAGGGCCTCTTCCTGGATTATGCATTAAGCACTATGCACACACAGCAGTGTGTCACACAGACCAAACTCCCACAGGTAAAGTCTACCTGTGCTTAGGAGCCTCAGACTTCACTGACATCAAAATAAAAGTCTGGGATTTAAGAGTTAGGAATTCAAAAGATTCTGTTACTAGTGATGTGTAGAAGTTGGGAAAAAATGTAGCTTATCTAAAGTGAGCTGGTTCTGTACAACAGGAAGACTTTCAATCCCTCCAATCAAAGCATCAAAAAGTCTCAAGGCTGCTTTGCATCTGTGATTAGGGATAGACTGATGTGGATCCACCCAAAGCCACCAGATTAACTAATTATCTTCCCACATACTTGTTAAGTTGATTTGCCCTTTCCAAAGGAAATTATCTTTAATTTTGATCAATAGCATTAATAGCAAAATAACCTTTTTTTCCCTCCAAAGTGCACTGGTGCAAGACCTTGCAGCAACAGAAACTGAAATTAAATTTTCTTTTTATTTTTGATTAATAAGTTATCACTACCTGTGCAGGCTTTTAAGGCTTCCAGTTCCTCCTCATTTAGATGCACATATGAATGAAGAATTGACCAGTCTTGTCGATGCCACACTAAAGCAGGCAAAGTCCTAGGGAGATGAGAGTGCAACTTGAGACACGGTAGATTTTTACTTGTACTAACTAAAGCTTCACAGTAAAAATTGCATGCCATGAGAAAGAACAATTATGACTAGGTCTCCTTTGGGGTGTATATTTGTATACATGAGCTACAGAGATTTCTACCATCAGTGCAAGCTGAGTTTATCACTCATTCCACCACTAAATTTCTCTGGGTTGAGCAACATACAGCTAAAGCATTAAGAGGGATTTAGCAGAATTTCAGTAAACAGGTTTAGGATAGATTTTTTTTTTCCCCCTAAAATATGGGCTTTTCTCTCAATGAAGGTTCAAAATTTGTTGGGCTTCTGGGGGTGGGTGGGAAGAAAGGAGTTGATAAAGTACCTGGTAAATTCCTGGAGAGCTTCTATTCTAGGATGGTACACTACAATTCTCTTCTTTAACATCAGTGCTGTATATAAAATAACTGTTTCCATTCCAAACTGAGACACTATATCTAGAAAAGAGGGGAAATTATTTTATAGAAGATATATATGCTGATATTATCATGTTTTTGAAGAAGCTTAATAATAACAGCACAGGTAACAGTGTTAGCACTGTTCACTTGAAGCATACATGAAAACAAGATTGTATTTTAGGCTGTAAGGAAGAAATCAGAATAGAGACTCTGGCGGTGATTAACCTTTGATGGAGCCAGCAAGGTAAGCTTTCCGAGCATCAAAGTCCTTGCTGAGGAAGGATCCATTTTCTTCACTTTGGCAGATGCCCTTTGTAAGGACTGCAATATAACTCTCCATCATTTTAACTGGACTTCCATGCTTCAAGTAGATTCTGTTTAAAAAGAAGAGTGTCTGGTATTTTAACTGCAATCAGTGCACCAATATATAGATGAAAAATAAAAAATAGAAAATCAGTATCACAAATAGCAATATTGCTGGCAAGAATTCTTATTCTGGACACCTGGCTGAGGTTTTAAATACTAAACTAGAAGTCTTCCAACATGCACACAAACAAGTCTGTCTTTTAGAACATAAAATAACCCTGTGTTCTTATTTCAGCTTTCTATTTTATAAATGAAACAACACAGACTAAGATAGAAACAGACCCCAAAGGTGTAGGCAGGTGTCCAGACAAAAGATTCTTTGCAGACTTGGAAGGTGTCTGCTTAATGAAAAAGCAACTACCACAGTAACTCCTGTTATTACATGCAGGCTATGACTAGGTAGCTTTTAATTTTTTATCCAAGTATCATTTGCCATTCTTCTGTACTTAAATGATGAAAGAAAAATATGTCCTTGATAGTCATTAAAAACCCAAAATGACACAGAAGAAGCACACACTGAGAGAACCCATGCACTGTCAGCTGTCTTCCAGGAAGCAGAGAGACACTGTAACCTATTTCACAGGTTAAGATATTTCAGCAATAGCACTGAAGCTGTCAACTCCACATTTTCCATGTTAGCTATAGTACAAAGCTACATCACATTTGAAACTCAATTATTATCATGCTTAGAAGAATCCATTCTGAATTTGAAAGGAAGTATTAGCTGATAAGCCAGCAGTAATGTGATCCACAGTGAATCTAAGTATTTCATGTATCACCAAAAAAGAACAAATCTCAGTTTTTCAGTACCCTGCAGAATTGGCAAGCCTCAAGGCATTCCCAAGTCTACATTATATATAGTAAGTCCCAAGAGCACAATAACCTCACAATTGCATCCAATTAGCTGCAAAATCTCAGGGAATACTCTTGGTATCAAGAACTGGGACCAAACTAATTTGGAAACTGAAGGAAAAGCAAAATAAGAAGCAGAGAGAGAGAGCATGTGAATGGGGACATGAAGGGAAGTGAGTAAACAGGACAAGGAAATGAGAAGAGTTTTTTTGGTTGGAAGAAGGCTCTCACTTCACTAGAGGAAAGGCAAAAACATCCCTGGGTGCTGTGCTTAGCTCAGAGGAGCTGCAAGCAACATCTACAAAGATGTTGTGGAGAGATGCAAGTCATTCACCACAAACATGGTGACCTTTAAGTCCAGCACTGACATCCTCCCAAACATTTACACCTTTTAAAAATATATTCTCAGAGGAAACGAGTGTGAGGGTCGTGGTGGTGTGTCTGGAGAAGACACACATTAAAACCCAATGGACATCTGACATTCACTCAACACTTACTGCATGAACTCATGACAAGCTCAAATCAAGGATTTTTATCATCAGATTCTGTTTGGAGGACTGAGTTTCCAGCAGATTGTTTGAACAAACACAGCACAATGAATTGAACCTTTTGCTTTGGCAAGATCTCAGCATGCACACAGCAGTACCTCAGGCCAGCTGTTATACAGACCTACAGAGGATCCTGGTGAAGGCTGCGTATTTCTCTGGGTTGAAGTCTTTGGCTGTCAGGACAATGGAGAAGTGGGTCACCTGCACATGACACAGGCACAGAAACACACAGAGCTCAGTTAAGGACCCCACACGAACAGTCTTGGTCACTTTACTGTCAAGGCTCCGAGTTCCTAACCACAGCAATGGCCTGGATAGCAGATTTCTGATGTGACTCGGCTCTAGTACAGACTATCTTTTGCTTAAGCTACACTACAAGAGTTGCTTTCCTCTAATCTCATGAGGTTATTTAAAAACAGAAAGGTATTTTTCTTGCCCATAGCAGGGAGGAAACTTTCAGAATTTGTTGCCAAAGAGGTTGAGGAGGCAGACAGCATCAACATATTTAGAAGGAGACTGGAAAAAAATACACAGATAGCAGGCCCACAAACAGAACTACTCTGACTTCCTCAATCAAATGATTGTGGGCTGGGACAGTACAAGGCTGAAGGTCTGCTGACAAAGACCAGGCTCACGTGTCCTCCTGAAATAGCATCTCCCACTGTAACTGTTGGAGACAGTACTCTGAAACTTTTTTTTTTTTTTTTTTTTTAATTTCATAGGAGATGTAAGCTTGGGTTGAGGACAGGCAAGCAACATTCTGCTGTGGGCATTCAAAATTACCACATTATCTTTCTACATAATAACATAGCATGAAACATGAAAATTGAACAGACTTGATAATTTTCATAACAGGGAAAAGATAGAAGATACAACTCTATTTGCTGTCTTTCAGTAATCAACGCAATGGAAGAAAAATTACCTATATAACTCGATCCTTTGGGAAAAAAAGGCATCAAGTTCTATACGAACAAGATTCTGGACACTATGAAACAAACTTTGTAGAGAGAAAAAAATGCTGAACTTGAAATGCAGCATGAAATAGCATTTGTATGCTAACACAAAGAATCTAAATTGGGTAATGAGTATCTCAATTATTCTGCAATTCCTTGTCCTGGTGACAAATGAAATGTAGACTGGCTGGACACCTGGACAGAGCTGCATCTGTGAGCACATAACACCTTGAATCCCTTCTCTTCCTCACGTTTCCCTCCACGGGAAAACACTGCTTAACCCACAGAGGAAGCTCTGCAAAAGCCCTCCCTGCATTTTCCTGAGAAACTCCACCAAGTCCTACCTTTTTCAAGGCTGGAGAATCTTGAACTTCTACTGTTGTGATGTAGAACCAAGACCTTTTATACTGGCCAAATACAAACGTATGAAGCAGTTTGTTTTCATCTGTAAGGCAGCACTTTCTCAGCAACAGAGTCCTCAGTTCAGCTGTTACGGATGGATAACACCAAACCCACAAAGCATCTCCGTTGGTGTCTTTTTCTATGGTGGAAAGATGTTCACTGTGAGAATGCCAAACAGCAGCAAGGAAGTAAATTGATGGGTTAATCAGGTTTGTTTCCTGGAATCAGATTAAAATTCCACCTTACCCTGACCCTAGACATCCAGTTCTGCCACTGCAGTTTAAGCCTTAAGGCAGGAATTCTGATACGAGTTTTATTTTTTAAATATTAATAAATCTCCATTCTTGACCTGCTTCACGAGGTCAAAGAAGCACCAAGTTTGAATGCACATTCAACACGAGCACGGTATTGAGGAACAAGCACCCGGACCAGCTTATTTATGATTTTCCCTATTTCTGATTTCGCAACACAAACCTCGGAAGCCGCGAATTTCAGACACTTCGGCCGAGTTGTGCACGGCTTAGCTCTGCAACAGGCAGAGCCGGCACGGCCCGGGCCCGCGGCCTCAGCGCGGCGGGCCCCGGTACCGCCCCGGGCCCCGGCATCGCCCCCGCCCCGGCCCGGCTGCCCCGGCCCTCACCGATCAGCCCCACGGCCCGCAGCAGCTGCGCCTCCGGCTCTGCCATCTTCGCTCCGCCGCCTTCCGCCCGCCCGGCCCCGCTCCACCCTCACA
>VWZW01003548.1:1406909-1442178 GCA_013397115.1 Edolisoma coerulescens
GAGCGGGCCGGACCGCGCTGCCCTGCCGGGGTGATCTCAAACCCGGGCTGATCCCGGGCCCTGTGTCCCCTGTGGGCTTCGTATGTTGTATCCCGTCCTTCACGTGACTCTGGTGAGAACGCAAATGGTAAAACTCTCTCAGTGCTGCACAGGCTGAGAACACTGGCTTGTCTCTGGAAGACCAACCAAGGGAGGCAATTCAGCGCTGTAGCCGTCGCTTGCTGACTGCCACATAAAAGCTGGACTGGATATATTTATCAGCTGGCTCGTTTCGGGCCAAACATATGGCTTTGACGCTTCTGTTTTTTATAGTATCCTATTTTAAGCCCTTAGCAAGACCATTTCGACCCTTCATTGTCACACTTCAAGACATCCACAAATTACAGATGATGTATGGGTCTTGAAATGACAGCAGAAGAGGCTGTGTGGTGTGGGGACTGTGCATTATTCCAGTACTTAGTATATTAACAAGAAAATGTTTAAGTACTGCACGTCCTCAAGATTTTTAAGCAAAAATTCATAGTAAAAATCTTTCCCACAAAGATAAAAAGAGGAAAGATAAAATCAGCTTCAATCAGCGTTCAAGGATGAAGATGTGTTGTATCAGTCCTTTCACTGGAAAAGATGCACGTACCATAATATATAAACTTTATTTTTACTTGCAAATTCTTGGGTAGAATAAGTGGTACTTGGTGTGCAAGTTGCATTTCTGGAATATTGACCTTAAACTGCTCATTATTATTATTGATGCTTTCCTGGTATTTAATTTCACTTTTTTTATACTGCTGCAAGTCCACTAAATTGTGTGGAAGTGAAGGAGTCGAGTTGAACTGAAGGGTGGGAGCTGAAGGGGATGTTCTCCAGACAGATCTTGGATTTCAGTGGACTGAATGGAAAACATGACAAGCAGTGTCAAGTCTTACAAACTGCAGGGCCACAGCCAAACATAATAAAGGGTGGAAAGTCGTACCTAAGGCAGATTGTGTGTTGCAGGAAGCAGTTTAATGCTAAATTGACATTTCAAATGGGACCGTTCAGTGCAGTTTCCAGAGTTTCAATGTGTGTGTTTTATACATAAGGCTCAAGTGAGCATTAGAAGCACTTCATACTTCATGTTCTCAGTGACTTCAACATGCAGAGGTGATGTTTGGAAATATGAAGAGCTTGAAGGATTTTAAGTATATACAGATATGTAAGAAAAGCGGTGTTTTCTTTGTAATTGATAAATGTAGGTCAAGGCCAACCCTCAGCTATTCTTAATATTTGACATTGCTTTGCACTCAGGGATGTAAAGCAACTTTAAAGAATGTTTTATTGTTGCAGATACTGAGCTTGCTCAGTATTAGAGATCCTATAAAGCACATGGCATCTTTGTCACCTCTTGTAATGACATGTTTTCTGAGATTGAACACTGAGCTCAATTCAGGATTTTGGGCTAGCAGTAGGTGAATCATTGATGTGTATCAGCTGGTTCTTGGCCACTCAGCTTCACTTGCTACTCTGGGTACCTGTTAGCATTTTAAGTAGTACAAAAGAAAAAAGACCAGTAGAAGGTAACTCTTACAGCTGTTTATGGGCTCAGCTTTACAATTTGTATGTTACAGATCTGAGTTTCCATAACTTACAGTTCCTATTGCAAAGCATGGTGTTGTGTGCTGTATTTGATTCTTCAGGTTCATTTTGTGCTTTTACTGAAGTGTCTCTTATATGAGCCTTAGTTATTTGACTTACTTGTAAGAACCTGCTTGGCCAGAGTTAATTAAAAGTTTCAAAACAACATAAATTAATTTTGTGCTTTGTCCAGTTGGTTATCGACCATTGAGAGCTGTGGTTGGAGTGCCCTGGCATTGTTGCAGGATTAAACTTGCCTTTCAAGTTTATTTTCATAAATAAAATGTAAAGCTGAGCAGTAATTGTCTCAAAAGCAGCTCTGAGATAGAAAAGCAGTGTAAATTACAGGATGGAGGATAGCTTTATTAAAATTCCCTTGGTGAGTAAAAAAGCACTGCTGGATACTGTCACAGCGTAACCTCGATTATCTTCAGTTGTATCACAGTGCTTTCTCTAGAAAGGAGCTTGCTCATCTTCTGCCAGCTCAATATTTACATAAACTGAGTCCTGAATATGAGCTGTTGTGGCCCTTAAATTAAAACCACTCTGCTGCTTTCAGTCTAAATCTTTTGCCATGTTTAACTTCAGTTTTGAGATTCCAAAACTTGGAAGCTCTGTCTGATGTCTGAGCCCCTGGAGCAGGCCCCTACCTTAGTGGTTTCTGCCATTATTTCTTTAGGAATCGAGTACTTTCCAAAGTACTTCGTGGGAAGTACTGACTCCACCCCTCAGCCTTTAAGAACAGGCATATTTCCCACTAGCTGTGCTTGACCTCCCTTATCTTTTAAACCTGTTTGCTTGCCATTCTGTGTGTTCATTCCTCCTGCTGTTCTGCAGTGCAGAGTACATTCAGAGTAGGGTCTGTGTGTATGTGGGTCGCTGCTTCAGTGTTTGCTCATGGGTGGTTTGCTGTGTTTTGTGTGAAGCAGAATGTGTGGGATATCAGAGGTGGGAGTTGCTGTGATGCTGAGAGCTCCTGTTAATAACAGCAGCTGCTTAGGGATGAATAAATGGGGCACTAGTTTCAGCAGCAAGGCTGATTTAAAAAGTGCCCGACCCTTCAACTGAACTGCAGCAGCTTGTGGTGTAACTTCTGTAAACTGAAGTGCGAAACCACTCAAGAGTTAAAAAAAACAACAAATGAACAACTTTGCTGAGTGAAGTCTTCTTCCTTCCTCTCCTTCCTCCCTCCCTCACCTGAGAGCAGGACTTTCAGTCAGATTTGTGGTGTGTTTTGCAGCTCGTTAAATGCCCTTGGTAGGTGCTGTACCCACAAGCCTCCTGGTGGGTATTCCTTGTCCTTGATGGAACCAGGTTTAAAACTGGATATGTCCATTTTATTCATGTGTGTGAAGTGCTCAGTCATGCCTGGATGGACAGAGGGACATCTCTGCTATCCTGAAATTGCCATGTAAATTTAGTGGTCAACATTTGTTTGCCAGTTGTGTTGTTGAACAACTGGCACTGAGTTGCCCATGTTTTTGATATGGCCAACTAAATCAAACCATCAGTGCATTTTGGGTAGAGTTTATTAAATTCTGAATGTTTCCTGTATTAAGTGTAAAACGTGCATCTTCTGGTGTGCAAGTCTTTTGCTAACTGGGATTTTACTTTCAGAATTTCTTGAGGTTGGCAAAAAGCAGCCTGCTCTTGATGTTCTCTATGATGTTATGAAAAGTAAGAAACACCGAACATGGCAGAAGATCCACGAGCCGATTATGCTGAAGTACCTGGAACTCTGCGTGGATCTCCGCAAGAGTCACCTGGCAAAAGAAGGATTGTACCAGTACAAGAATATTTGCCAGCAGGTATGGCTTTGGATTTTTTATTACATTTATTTATAGCAAGCATGGTATCTGTCAGCTGATACAATCTAAAAGTAACTGATTTGTCCTGAATTAGGATTAATTTGCCTTCTAGATGTTCCTGGGTTCGTAGCAGTTACGTTTTAAAGATTTGTCACCTATTGTGGGTGGAAACGACTTCCCATTTTTTTGCCTTTGCTGTAGGTTAACATCAAATCTTTGGAGGATGTTGTTCGAGCTTATTTAAAATTAGCTGAAGAAAAAACAGAAGCAGCTAAGGAAGAATCCCAGCAGATGGTACTGGACATAGAAGACTTGGATAACATTCAGACTCCAGAAAGGTGTGCAGCCTGTCTTTAAAATGTAACAATTTATAGAAGATATCCTTATTTTCATTCACAAAGCTGAGATATAAATGTGGTAGACTTGAAATGGAATACTAGTGGTGTTCTAGAGGTTTTAAAGGTAGGGAAAACCACGAATTTTACATTGAATGAAATCCTAAGTCTGAGTAAAGAAAAGTAAAGAAAGCAAGCAGTAAAGAACAGAAAGTGTGGGTGCAGTGGGAATGGTTCTGGGAACTGGGTCACCACTTTCTAGTGTCTGCTCAGATCTGCATCTGCAGTGGTGTTGGAGAGTTTATTATGGTAAACTGCTCATTACTAGTTGATGTAGAAATGCTGTTTATTATATTAGACCAATGTAATTCCTGTATGTGATAACCTCCATTTCTTGTGACCACACTGTGCATATACAAACAAAAGGAAATGTTACTTTATACTTGCTTGGTTAACTGATGGGATAATAGAGGAAAGGGCATGAAAAGTACATTCAAGAGAGTTAGAATTAATAGGATGGGTAATGAGAATGTAGAAAGATTATAGGAATGATAGAAAATTGGAAGAAAATACTGAAGTAGAGGATATTTGTGTTGTGTAGGAATAGAGCTGTAGTAGTCAAATAATACTCATAAAGACCTGGAGTAGAAGGCTGTGTATTTACATGTTAACAGCAAAACTCTCTAGTAGAAGTTGGTTGCTAAAAAGAAAAGGTGACAGACGTGTCTTCAATAGGGGGGCAGTGCCATTCATGTTATTTCCAGTGCCTGAAATTGTTACAGAGGAATCCACTAATAGTTAAACAGTGAAGATTGACTGACCTCTCTTTTCCTTGTTCTCCTTTCTACGACAGAGGACTAGAGAATGGATCTTTTCAATCACACTTCTTATCTAAACAAGCAGAGTTTCTTTAGTGGTTTTTGGGTCCTGTTTTCTATACTTCTCATACTTTTTTGCTGGATTCACTTCTTGATTTGTTGGAGAAGGCACTGGTGATGTGTCGTGTTTAATAGCATATGTAGTACCCAAGGAAGCAAACTAGAGCTGGAAATGGTGTAGAAGAAAAGAGTTACAAGACTTGAGACTTTCTTTCTGAACTGTTTCTAATATAATTTTTAAAATGAAGGCTTAAGGAAGATGGTTCTTTGTGAGTTTAACATGTCAAGTGGATTGTTCAGCAGAATGGGATCATATGGGACATAGCATTGAATTGGTCTCAATGACTTGGGAATGCTTTCCCTAGTCTTATA
Source organism: Edolisoma coerulescens (assembly GCA_013397115.1). Taxonomy (NCBI): domain Eukaryota; kingdom Metazoa; phylum Chordata; class Aves; order Passeriformes; family Campephagidae; genus Edolisoma; species Edolisoma coerulescens. The sequence goes on from VWZW01003548.1 coordinate 1,411,914, forward strand.
TTTCTGTGATAAGGGAATGAAGTTCTAAATGCACATATCTTACTTCTGACATATTTAAGCATCTTTTTCGTGTCAGAATTTGTAAAGGATTTGAAATGTTAATGTGAATAGTCTGGTTTCTGATGTGTGCGGATCATAACACAGCGCTTGTGTCACATGTCAACACGAAGTGAGCTCTGGCAGCAGTGCTGGTGACTAAAAGGGGAGTGTCAGCAACTACTAAAGTGTCTGCACTGACAGTGATACTTGGCTCTAACAGAGGTACAGGACACAGCTCCCTGCAAGGAAAGGGAGGGTGAAAATCCTGGAGTTAGTTTCCTGTGTCTTACTTGTGCAGGATTCAAGTTTCTGATGTCTTACCTCTGGAGCTTCGACGTGTCAGTCCATACACAGTGGCCAAAGTTAGAAACTTAAAAGTTTGAAATAATTATCTACATCCTTTAAAGGAAAAGGGACCAGTTTGAAAATAAGCAGTAGAGCATTCAGCAGCAATTAGCTGTTCAGATTTGTCCAGTCTCATCTTAGAGCCTGATAAGAAAAATTGATGAGAATTGTAGGAACTAAACCACTTCTCTTTTTTCTTTTTCCTTACCCCACTGCCCTGACTAAAGTGTTCTTTTGAGTGCTGTAAGTGGAGAAGACACTCAGGATCGTACTGACCGCCTGCTTTTGACACCCTGGGTTAAATTTCTGTGGGAATCCTATAGACAGTGTTTGGATCTTCTCCGAAATAATTCTCGAGTAGAACGCCTGTACCATGACATTGCACAGCAAGGTAGGTCCAAAATATGGAAACTTGAACTATAAAGATGTGGTGTCCCCCCTCCTTAAGGGGAAGGGAACATCCAAGATTTGTAGATGCTTGTGGTCAAAAGGAACGACAAGAATCAGAGAAGGTCCTCAAAAACTTACAGCGTTTTATTAGTAAATGACACACTTGGCATGGAAATTGGTATGTTAGTCCCTGACCTCCCAGCATAAACACATGGCAGTGGGGTTGGGATAAAGGGGGTAGGGTGGAAGAAGAGAGAGTTGAATTAAAGAGAGGGTTAGAGAGAAAGAAAGGGAGGGAAAAAGAGAGGGATCACCAGTCCTTGTTTCAGAGTTGATCCAGCTGATGGGGTGTCCAGGGTCCTGGAATGCACATGCACCTGGGCTTTGGGGGGGGAGACACCTTTTTATAGATAAGTTTCTCTCTTGTTATGTGAATCAGTTCTCATGCTCAGTCTGGTCTTCTGGACCTTTCTGGAAATGGGTTGGAAAGCTTCAAGGATCTTGGGCGGTCCTGATCCCCCTCTACAGTCTATCCCCTCTTCTCAGCCTCTTTCCTGCACTTGTGCTGTGCTGTGTTGTGCTTATCTCCAGAAGCCAGAACAAGGACTGGTCTTTGAGAGGAGCTATGGGATTAATGACAGGGTTTTTTCCTGTGTCATTTCCAGTCATTTGAAAGCTTCATTTGACTTTATCATATTTAGATGACTTGAGATTTTTTTTCCTGCATTTTACAAAGCCAAAACCTGAATTCATGCCATTCACAGGATTTAGTATGCTCTTAGTTCAAACTAAAAGCTGGAATCACTGCATAAATTAGAACATTTTTAAAGAGACTTAAAGTATTCTCTTTGCTCTTTAAGCTTAATTATGTAGAAACATCTTCATCTTTTGAGGTCAAGATGAAAATGCTCTGCATTGTCACTTACTCATTATGTGTGACAGATTGTATCGTGTTTGAGATGTCTTTTGACTGCAAATGAAGATCCTTTAAGTGTACTGATTTACATATTTGAATCCCATTTAGAACTACCATGAAGTCACCATTAGTGAACATTTTGAATTTACATTATTCGTTTTTGCAGCTTTCAAGTTCTGCCTGCAGTACACGCGGAAAGCGGAGTTCCGCAAGCTCTGCGATAACCTGCGGATGCACCTGGGGCAGATCCAGCGGCACCACAACCAAAGCACAGCCATCAACCTCAACAACCCTGACAGCCAGTCCATGCACCTGGAGACCAGGCTGGTGCAGCTGGACAGTGCTATCAGCATGGAGCTGTGGCAGGTATGCAGCAGGGCTCCCCATCACACTTGGCCTGCAGTTTTTCCAGAGTCTGCTCCACGCAGTTCTTATTTCATGGTACATGGAGCAAGGTAAAGAAAGGATAAGAGCTAAAGAATGAAGTTTTAATATCTAGAATATTGAATGCTTAGTCTGGTGTTCCTGCACAGCATTTCAAACCAAGCTTTGCTGGTAGAACTTCTGCTATTTTTTTGTTTGTTTTTTTTTTTCTCTCCGCTTGGTTGTAGCTTGAAAACCTGAATGAAACAAGTTTTCAGAAATACCAAATTCTAAGCAGATAGTTAATGGAATATGTCCAAATAATTTATTAGGAAAGAAGTATTTCGTTACATGTAGCTTACAAAACTGAAGGTCATAGCTTTCAGTAGTATTAAATATTTTATAGTCTCATAACCTTTAATGAATTTATATTTTCCCTTTTTTGGAATGTAGCAAAAAACTTCCTAATGGTAATGTATTTGGTTGTTTTGGTGTTTTTTAGGAAGCTTTCAAAGCAGTGGAAGATATTCATGGACTGTTTGCACTGTCTAAGAAGCCACCCAAACCGCAGCTGATGGCAAATTACTATCACAAAGTTTCAACTGTCTTCTGGAAATCAGGAAATGCTCTTTTTCACGCATCCACCCTTCACCGCCTTTATCACTTATCAAGAGAAATGCGAAAGAATCTCACGCAAGAGGAGATGCAGAGGTGGGGAAAGATACTTACTGTGATCTTAGGGTCTGTTTTTAATCCCATAGGTTCAAAAATAAACTAAATTGTACCCCAAAAGAAGCAGATGACATGTATGGCTATGAGCAGCTCTGCCTAAATTGGCCAGTACTAATTGCCTCAAAAGAAATCTAGAGCAAGGAGGATGTTTTACAAAGCTACAGTGTAAGTATTAGCACATTAGCATCACCTTAATTAAGCTAAGCAAGTCAGTAAATATCTGGGGTTTTGTTTCCTGTTTCTCTTCTGAGTGGTGGTATTTTCTTCACAAGAAACTACGTCACTTCACATAACTTCACAATTTCCTCTCGTGGTGCAGTTGGTGTCTCCTCTGTTATTTCTGGCGTTTTTACACGGTTTTGCATCATGGATGCTCCTCTTTCCTCTCTTGAGTTGGCACATATATGAACAGGAATTAGTAAGTGTTCTCTAGCAGTTCATCTCTTGTGCTTCTGCTTTGTCACCAGGATGTCCACTCGAGTCCTTTTGGCCACCCTGTCCATTCCCATAACTCCAGAGAGAACTGATATTGCTCGTCTCTTGGATATGGATGGAATCATCGTGGAGAAGCAGCGGCGCCTGGCCACGCTGCTGGGGCTGCAGGCCCCCCCTACACGGGCCAGCCTCATCAATGACATGGTAGGTACTGGGATTCAGGTGAGCAGCTTCATAACCCTGAGTCCTCTTCTCCTGGAGCACTGTGCTTAGCTGTGGGACAGCAATTTTAAAGCTAAAACTGCTGTATAGTTAATTGGGACTTAATTGCAGATTCACGAGGACTGTTTGGAAATGGCAGTGACAATGAATGTTTGTGTGCACTAAAGAGTCAACTTCAATATTGTCTTTTATATCACCCAAGCAACTTGATTTATATCACCAAGCAAATTGATTTGAAACACTGAGGTGTCTGAAACATGTTGTGATCTAGAACTTTGGGGATTTTTTGGGGTAATTAACTGAACCAAGTGCTTATTTTTCTGTTTTAAATGTGTTTTGGATTAGCACAGGTCAGATGTCAAATGTTGGACTATATGGATCTAAGTGATTATGAAAACTTCCTTGTGTTTAATTTGAAGGGATGTAAGATTTATCTATCCTCAGACCTCCCCTGATGCTTGTAAACAAACTAGACATTAAGTAATGGGTATTTTCAGAGAATGTTTGAATTTCTTGCAGTCATTTGCACTGATATCTAAAACTTAGGTTCAAAGCTCATTTTACAATTTGAATTAATTCTTGCAGTACCTCTCCAGTTTGCCACAAACCCACAATTTAAGGCTTCAGAAATTTAATCATGATCAGAGATGTGTGGTTTTAGTTTGGATGTAGGTCTACATTTGTGTTGTAGGCTATGTCTTAGAAATGGCTGAGGATGGTACTCTACTCTGTTTACCTTGGTTATGTTTTTTGTCTACTTTTCCATTTTTAAATACATTTAAGTGGTGTAGTGTAGAGTTACTGTCACTGCAGTTAAGAATATAATGAAAAATACACAGTCTCCTGTGTTAAAAAGGACATCTGTTGCCTGTTTAACTTGTTGAATATGAAATTCTTAAAAGCATAACTATTGGTTAATACTATATTTATGTTGAGATCTTTGGATTTTTTTTGTTGACTGTAGGTCAGGTTCAACGTAGTGCAATATGTTGTCCCAGAAGTGAAAGAACTTTACAATTGGCTTGAAGTAGACTTTCACCCGCTCAAGTTGAGTGCCCGTGTCAGCAAGGTAAGTTTTTTCTAGCTCTGCATGTATTGGTCTTGACTAATAAGTCTGTTATTTCAATATTGATTTGTGGTAAATATCAACTAGCTTTTTCTACTGCCAGATTTTTCAATAGTAGCCTTGATTTGGTGAAGTTCCATTGCTGTGACATGTACATGACATCTGGTAGAGTGAGCCAGGTTATTGAAATAGAATGAAAATTCACCCACGTCTTTTGGGTGGTGTTCAGAGGGCTCCATAAAGGTGCAGAGTTTTGGGAATGTATCAGAAGGTTTTGTTGGTGGAGATGATACTGAGTTAATTTCGTGTAAAGGTGCAAAATGAGAAGACAATGTGCACACGTGGGCATATGCTGGCAAGTGGGTTGTGTGCTAAGTGGAAAGATAAACCAATGACTGTTTCTACTATTAAAAGGTAGAGTGTTGGGAGGTAGAATAATGTGAGAGCTGTTGATTAGGTTAGTGTAAATTTTGCAGTTGAAGAAGCACATCATGTTCTTTTTCTTTGATAGTAGGAACAAAGATACTTGAGGTGCTAAAAAGAACTTGAAGGTAAATTAGCAGTGTGGTAAATGTTGCCAGTACTGTCAGTCGCCTTCATACAAAAACTGTCAGCTCTCCTTTGTAACTAAGTGTTCTGATCAAAGGATGCACTTCAGTAAAACAGCGCAGTATCTGGACAGAAGTGCTCTTGTTTCAAGAGCTATAAACCAGAAATGTTACTTTAACTGTGAAGTTCTACAGGTCAATGCAGATAGAGTAACTTTTCAGACTTTTGATAGGTTCTGAACTGGGTGAAGGACCAAGCTGAAAAGGAGCCTGAACTGCAGCTGTACATTCCTCACCTGCAAAACAACACCATCCTTCGCCTTCTGCAGCAGGTATGAGTAAAGAAAATGTATGTTCCTAAGTGTACATAAGTTAGAATATGCTTTGGAGGAAGATAAGTTGGAAACTTTAATGCTGAAATAATTTTTCTTTCCATCAAATAGAAGACTGTTTGATTTTGAAATACATTTTTCTAATACATAACCCAAATCTTCAGTTTTGTGCATCGTTTTAAGTACAGCTGTAGTAGCTACACTTATAGCGGGGTACAGTGGTGTAGTCTCTTCTCTAGATTTTCTTCATCACTTACCAAGTTTCTTAAAACTTCTCTTTGGAGTAAGATCACGGAGGGGAGTATTACACTTTGTTTTCTGGGGGTTTTTTTGGTTTTTTGTATCTAAGTTTTTTATAAAATGCACATTTCATTGACCTGCTTTCGTTACCAGTGATGAGCAGTGTTATTTCTGGTGTGCTAAAGAAATAGTTGAAGGCTAATTAGCAGCATAGCTGGATGTAGTTACTGCTGCCAGTCTCCTTCATACAAAGCAGCCATTCAGGAATGGGGTTTAATCTGAATATAATACAGAAATAAAATCCTGCAAGAGTATTTACAATTACATTAATGTGTATACATGCATTTGTTGACAACTTAGCGTGTTAACTTTAAAGCTTGTACAACTTCTTTTGCTGATTTCTTTTTATTGAGGAAAAACACCTACTGTTTCTGTTCACATTCAGGTGGCCCAGATTTATCAAAGCATTGAGTTTGCTCGTCTGTGTACCCTGGTTCCTTTTGTGGATGCTTTCCAGCTGGAGCGCTGTATTGTAGATGCAGCCAGGCATTGCGACTTGCAGGTGAGTGCTGTAGAAAGACTTGTGTGAAATGATGTCTGGGTTCATGTGCATTGCATGGGATGAAAAGGAACTGATTGACAGTGTGGAGGAAGAGGCACGAGTCATTTGTCTTTCGTGCTCGTTTCATTGAATCATTGAAAGTTCAGCCTCTTCCCCTGATTTTGTTGTTGTTTGGGTTTGTTTTTTTCTCTAAACCATAGAAATAAAACAAACCTTCATTCACAGTGCTGTTTTTTTCCTGCTAATTTGGCATTTCTCATAGAATGGCATGACAAAATTTTTTTCAAGTAATTTCTGCTTGGAGCTTCTGTTGACTCATGGTGGTCATAGGCAGAGCAACAGAGAAATTAATAAACAATACAATCCTTTTTCTTCCTTTTTTTCTATTTTTGCAAAGGTTCGCCTTGATCACACGACCCGGACACTGAGTTTTGGTTCAGATTTGAATTACTGTACTAGAGAGGATGCTCCACTGGGCCCTCAGCTGCAGAGCATGCCTTCTGAGCAGATCAGAAACCAACTGACTGCCATGTCCTCAGCTCTGGCTAAGGCTCTTGCGGTCATTAAACCTCCTCACTTAATGGTAAGTCTTTAAAAGTCTTATGAGAATGTTGATAAAGCTTATATTTTAATGAGTATGTTTTCTCAGATTAGATGTACATTTTACTTTTTTTTTCAGCTTAGTGGTAGTCAGTTTTTTGTGCTTGTAAAGAAGTCATTCTTAAAAACACTCGGCTAGTTAGTGTTTGGTCATAACTAAAATCATGGCAAAATGTACACAAGAGGCCTGAGTTTAAAGTTTCCAGTCCTGCAAATTACCAGGTTTAGGATATAGCAAATAATAACTTTCCGATACATGAGCCTACAGAACTAGGATTTATTTAAAATTTTGCATGTGTTTTTGAAAATCCAAGAGCCTGCTTCATTTATTCTTCCTGGAGAAACTGCTGTCCTGAAAAACCTGGAAAGTAGCTTTAAAGAACAAAATATCCCACAGCTCAAGAACTGACCTGTCTTTTTCACTTCCTTTCCTCCTCCTTGGGGCTTTTGGCTTCAAGGTCAGACTCACATTTCAGGTTTTCCAGAGCCCTGTAGCAGCAAGGTGTAAACCAGTCTCAGATTTCCAGCATGCTTTGGTTGTGGCAAGTTAAACCTTCACTTCTTACTAGAGCAGTGGTAAATTCTCGTTTGTTTTACGTTTATGAAAGATTTTGTAGCAAATATATCACATGTGTTTTCCATATGGAAAAAAGGCTGATAGCAAGATGTCCATGTTAGATCCTCTCTACAGGTTGAAATACTAAGTAATATTCTTAAAATCTAAATGCAGAAAGTAGAACTGTATCATGACACCCAGTGCTCACTTCCTTATGTTAGTTTGAACATGTATTAGTGGTTTTATAGTGTTTAAGATAAAATTACTTCTATACAGGTTTTCCCTTAAAAAGATTTGATTAGTGATTTGTATTAGATTGTCATTTCAAAAGGAAAAGTACGCTTTAACTGTACATTCATGGATAGAAATGGCAATTAGTCTTGCACTTGACGTTAGTACAGTTAGTGGCTGAATTAGACATAAATCCTTCTCATTTAACTCATTAGTGGTCATTACACTTGTAAAATTGGAGAACAGTATCAAGGTTAATATCAATCTGTGTGGTTAGAAAGGCTACAGAACAAGTTGATGTCCTTTTTTACTTCACTATTCAGGTCAAAACTTTCTACTTTTGTCAGGTGCTTAAAAGCTTCTAATTTGCCACATTTGTTATAATTCACAAAATCAATTAATTCGACTAAAGCTTTTTACTTTTGTGTTTCTGGCACCTCCATTTAGCTTTAAAGGTGTGCGGATCTGCAACAAAGTGTGGATGTTTCAGTGTTTTTGCTGAATGCCCTAGAAGTGACAGGTTACTAAAAATATCCCTGAGGGTGCTCACATTTCAGGAGCAGCACGGCTGGGAGAGTGTGGGGAGCTGCTTGGGCTGCAGTGTTTGGCTGGACTCGTGGAAATGGGCAGCTCCCTGAGCTGGCACAGTGACGCCTCCTCAAGTGTACAGCATGAATGTCCACGAAGAACTGTGGGGGTGCTCTGGGGAATGCTGGGGGGGTTTTGAAGGCTGCTTAAAGAACAGTCTGTGTTCTAGTGTCTAGAAGCCTAGTGCTTTTTATAAAGTAATGAGAATGGTTTTAAATACAATGTTTAAATTGTTGACATATTTTTTTATCATCACACAGATAGTGCTTTGTGTCAATTAGGGTATTTTTTTTTATTACTAAAATAACAAAGCTTTAAAAGAACTAAACAGCTTTGCTGAAATACGGTGCATGTGGCTTGCAGACAAATACAGAGACAAACAACCCAGGCACCCATTGCAGTTGAAGATTTCAATATCAATAATATCTGGGTGTGCAGTATTTTTGGACAGAAAAATGTCAAACTGTCGTGCCTAAGCCATGTTGCAGAATATTGTCTTTTACAGACAACTTTCTCCATGTGCACGTGATTCTGGGCAGTTGGTACTACCTTGGATGAGTGATTAGATTTGCCATCACAGTTGTGATTCCACTCAGTTGGCAAGTTTGGAGAATAGAATTAACTTTGCATTTTCCTTGAAAAGCATTTGCTTTGCTTTCTGCCTTTTTAAAGAAGGGCTGTTCACATCATTGTCTTATTCTTAATTTAAATGCAGCAAGAGAAGGAAGAACAGCATCAGCTGGCAGTCACTGCCTTCCTGAAAAATTCCAGGAAGGAGCATCAGCGTATCCTCGCGCGCCGTCAGACCATAGAGGAGAGGAAGGAGCGCCTGGAAAGTTTGAACATCCAGCGTGAGAAGGAAGAGCTGGAACAACGGGAAGCAGAACTGCAGAAAGTCCGGAAAGCTGAGGAAGAGAGGCTGCGCCAGGAGGCAAAGGAGAGGGAGAAGGAGCGGATCCTGCAGGAGCATGAGCAGATCAAAAAGAAAACTGTTCGGGAGCGCTTGGAGCAGATTAAGAAGACTGAACTGGGAGCCAAAGCATTTAAAGATATTGATATTGAGGTAGGTGATTTACTGTTGCAGTGGGAAGTTATTTTGTTATGCTCTCAGTGTTACATTGCTGGGCTCCCTGAATTTCATGGGTTTGTACTGCAACTGGTTTTACGAACAGTCTCTCTTCACACTGTCTCATTTTTAAGAAACCTTAGTTCTGGGTTTGGATGGGACCTTTTTTACCTGGGGGAATAAAGACTTACCTTTTGTGGTACTTTTTTCTCCTTTTTATATTGATAACTTTACTTGGTTGTAGGATCTTGAAGAATTGGATCCTGACTTTATTATGGCTAAACAAGTGGAACAGCTGGAAAAAGAAAAGAAAGAACTTCAGGAACGACTGAAGAATCAGGAGAAAAAGGTACAAAGTAGGAAGGGTAAAAGGTCCATACAGTTTTTTAGTGAATGTGGTCTCCTGTGTTGATGCGTATATGTGCATACACATATATGTAATATTGGTGTTGGAAATGTTATTATTTGAAACTAAAGGAAGATAAATGGTATTGGTAAATATACCAATTGGGTCTCTGGTTTTGGTGCAAAAATCTGTTCTAGTTAATGGAGTTGATTTGAAAAAAGACCCTTAAGCTGGATGTGAACTGAGTCTTAGTTGGGAAGACTTGTAAATGTTCAGAATAGGTCAAGTGTTCAGATGTGAGACCATTACAGAGATGCTAAATTAACTGTGTTAGCCCTCACTGAAACAGAGGAAACTCCACTGCTAGAGCCCTCCTAGATGGCAGAAAAGGATCTGTCTGAAACGTGGGTAGCTATTAAAGTGTGAGAAATATGTCATAATAAATAGAAACACAGGACCTGGGCAAGGGAAACTCACCCAGGACTTCATGCTGTATTCAGGAATGAAACAGGGGTTCTACGGTACGGTTGGTGACTTGGGTCACTTAAAACTGGTTTGAAGAAAAAGGGTAAGTAGAAAGTGGCAAGTTAGTTAAAAAGGTTCCAGTGAGGATCTTGGACACTGCGGGCCTGTAAAGCTGTTGCTTGTACTGGACAGAGGAGCAGAAAATACATTCAACAGTAGAATTAGTACTCACCTGAGTGAATATGATCTGCCTGGAAAAGTCAGCACAGCTTCTGTGAAAGCAGTGTTAGCAAGGGCTTCCTCTTGGAGTTTTCTGAAGCTGTCAAAGCAGACATACTTGTAAGGCAGATCTGATGGGTGTAACTAAGTTGGATTTCCAGAAAAGCATTTTACAAAGTTCTTCACAAAAAAACCCAGTTTAGTAGTGTGACAAAAGAAAGTCTTTGAATTATGTTCTGGTTAGATTTAAAAACTTTATATGGGGAAAGCAGGGAAAAGAATCCCCCTGTCATTGGCTTTGCATATTAAAATGATGGGCTCCAAACTTAACATTCTTTGCCAGCAGTGAGAACTTGGTTCTTCTGCATTTTGAGCACTGTCTGCAGCTCTGGTCTCTTTATGTCTAAAAGGATGCAGCTGAAATAGAAGTTTGACAGGCCAACAAGAATTGTCAATGATGCAGATTGGCTTCTGTGGGAGAAGTATCTTTGTAAAATAGTATCCCTTTGTCTGACGGATTTCTAGAGAGAGGATGTGGTGCCACTCTGTAAGAGTGTACCTGTTGTAAGAGCTGATGGTGGGAGCAGTTGCTCTTGCACTGCCTGCAAGGGCTAGTGGAGTGAGAGGCATCAAATGAAGCCAGCAGGAGCCATATTCAGAACTGTGTGTAGGTGGAAGTTGGATCTTCATGCTGTGAGCCACAAGACACACAGGAGTTCTTTCCAAAGTACATTGTTGTATATGAAAAGCTTTGAGTTCAGAAGGACAAGAGAGGAGATCCACTAATGTTTAAAAAATAAAAGTACTTCCAACACAGAAAATGCTGGGAGCTGAAAATGGATGATGCTGAGAGAGTATTGAGTATGTGCCTGTCTCCATTCCTGCATCCTTCCCTGGAAGTGCACTTAGTTGCCAGTGGTAGAGGCAGGTTCTTGGTTAGGTTGACATTTGATGTGGTCTAGTGTGGTTGTTGTTATGTTGCCATAATATATCAGACAGAGGATTCTCCAGAAGTCAGGTGTTTATGGGCATTATGTCATTCTAAAGATGTGTTATCTTTACCCAGATTGACTACTTTGAAAGAGCGAAGCGCTTGGAAGAAATTCCTTTAATAAAGACTGCCTATGAGGAGCAAAGAGTGCATGATATGGAGCTGTGGGAGCAACAGGAAGAAGAAAGGGTAAGAGTTTTTTGTTCAGTTGATGAAGTGCATTAGCAATGCATGAAAAATAGTGGGTTTTGCACTGTTTGGGGTTTTTTTTTCCAGCTCTTTCCAAAAAAGAAAGGGAGATTGAAATGTTAGCTTTGTGATTTCAATGTTCTAGTGGACAGGAATGTCTTTTGTCTTTGCTCTGAAAGGGGAAGAGAAATTTCTCCTTCTAGTGGCTGGGGTAGATTGAATCCAAACACATAGTAAAGTTATATTTTGTGTATTTTCTATTTTCAGATCACCACCCTGCAGCTGGAGCGCGAGAAAGCCCTGGAACACAAGAGCAGACTCTCCAGGATGTTGGAGGATAGAGATTTATTTGAAGCCAGGCTCAAAGCATCACGACGAACAGTTTATGAGGTACATGAGATATGGCACTGTTAACAAAGTGCACCCCTGAAGTGAGGAACTAAAACTGGGACCCAGGGATTCCTCATGAAACTAGAAACAAATTAGTGTTTAAAATGGTTTGGAACTGTGGAATTGCTTATTTTCTGCTTTGACTTTTAAATAAATTTCTTGCACCCATTCCTAGATATTATCACTTAAAATTTTTGACAATTTCTGGAATAGCTTATATGGAAAATAAGAGGGGTAAATTGTTTATTTCAGTGCAGCTATTAGTAAGGGATCACTGGGTGTCACAGGCAGGCAGCTGTGTCTGCAGAAGTACTCGAATTTACTGTGGTGATGGAGTAATACTGACAATCATACTGAAGCTGAAAAATAGGTGGAAATACTTGTCTTTTTTTTTAATCTTTATGTTTGAATCTGGAAATTATTTTGACAGTTCAAGTATTTGTTTGTTCAAGCTATGTTTTGTGTTTGCAAAATTTAAAAGCGAATCAGACCATAAGGTCAGGGAAAGAACTGTGCCTTGTTTCTTGCTCTACATTTTATATTTTAAAAAAATTTTACATTTCCTGAGACTGTTTATAGCTTTGACTGTTCAGCTATGTTGCAGTAAAAACTGGCTTTACAAAAAAAAAGGCAGAAGAGGTGTTAAGTTAATATAAAGTAGTAACTGCATATGATTCTTTGCAATAATTGGGATAATTTTGGGTGATATATTTTAGGTACAGATAAATTATTTAGGCAATTCCTTTTCTGAAAAAGCAGATAAAGAACTAATATTATGCCTGATGATTTGATTGTCTTTCTTCTAAATTGGAGGGTATTGTCTAACACAAAATTAACTGCAGAAGAGATGGACATGGTGAACAGATTGTTTTTCAGTGGTGCAAAACGAATACGTTGCAGTTGTTTTGAGTTTCTGTGTAGCTTTATTTAACAATTTGTGTAACTGCCCAGCTCTTAGACATTACAGCTGTGGTGTTCTGAGCTGTCTTGTTGGTATTTCAGGATAAACTCAAGCAGTTCCAGGAGCGGTTGGCAGAGGAGAGGCGGAACCGTCTGGAGGAACGCAAGAAGCAGCGCAAAGAGGAGAGACGCATCACTTACTACAGGGAGAAGGAGGAGGAGGAGCAAAGGCTACGGGAAGAGCAGCTGCTTAAAGGTATGATTAAAAATGTGACTCTTTTATCCTTTGCATCCTTGAGCCATTCCATTTGTGTAACACAGCTAATGTCTGGTTTCCCTGCTTCATGAGTTTGGAGGAAGTCTTTTCAACTTCCAGTTGTCGCACCTTCCTTGCTTACCTGTGCAGCATAGACAGGAAGGTAAAGCTCTGGAGCTCCTAGACATGAGTGAAGGAGGAGATAAAGTAAGGGAGGCTAATGAAAAATTGAGTCTTTGATTTTAGCCTGTAGTTGGAGTTCTGGCCACTTGTTTGTGCACATCTTAAAGAGAAAAGAAAGGGAACATTGGTGTCAGATCAAGAACACCAGAATTGTAAATGACTCACCTTTCTTGGTGAATTGCTTTGTCTGATAGCTCTAATAGCCCCTGTTTCAGGGCTTTAGAAGAGAAGAGATGGTTGGCATCCTGTAGGATGAATTTCTGCCTTATTTGTCAATTGCAGGATGAAGATTTTATGTGTCAGAGTTCATAGTAATGCAGTATTTAATAAACAAACAAAAACTGAAGCAGTCATGAATATCAAAATTTGACACTGTTAGCTGATTTTTTTTTTTACTTTTCCTAAGGAAGGGATCCTCCACCATGTTTGAGGTAGTTACTGCTCTTTCAGTTGCCACAGTTATGGTCTGTACAATGAATTAACATACAAGTATTGGAACTTTTTCTTTCTTGCTAGCTGTTCAAGATGTCTCATTAATGGATATATCAGGGGTCCTTTTCCTATTGCTTTTGAGTTAGGAGACTTCTAGAAAACAGGTTTTATGGTGAGCTAAACACATCATATGAAATGCTTGTATTTTTTAGTGTTTATTTTGTATAGAGTCAAAGGGGAGAGATTGTATTGTGTAACCCTTCTGTGGATACAGCACAGTAATGGAATTTTGTGTGTGTTTCCACCCGTGCAGAGCGTGAGGAGAAGGAGCGCATCGAGCGCGAGAAGCGCGAGCAGGAGCAGCGGGAGTACCAGGAGAGAGTCAAAAAGCTGGAGGAGCTGGAGAAGAAAAAACGTCAAAGAGAAATGGAGATAGAGGAAAGAGAGCGCCGTCGGGAAGAGGAAAGGAGAGGTCTGGATGACCCATTTTCAAGGAAGGTGGGTAACACCTGCAGGTTTGTTTCTTTCTAACTGCTCCTCTTCTGTAGATTATTTGAAAGAAGGTGTTAGCATTGCCAAGTCATAGGTTTATTTATTTATTTTTTGTTAAGTTGTAGTGTGAGTGGCTAATTTAATAGTTAAATTACTGTCACTTAGTTTCAGCTCACTATCAGGATCTGGAATCTCTAGTTTAGCAATAGAGTAAAATAAAGAAACTACTAAGATCTCCAAGCTGTTTGAAAACTAAATTAATAAAGACTAAAATGAATATTGGACAAAATTTAACACAGAAAGAAAACTATAGGAAGCAAGTGCAGTGACTCATGCAAAAGTCAGTAATTCAAGTAGATATTGAAGGAAAATTCCCCCCAGATTAAACATAAAAGCAGTTTTATATTTTATAAAAGAAATATGCAACGATACAAAACCAAGAGATGCGTGCAACTTTCTGTTTAAAAATACAACTTGGATTGGGAGAATTCATTATCCCAATCCAACAGGAAACAAAACAAAAGTTACTTGGAAATGTTTAATGGTTTAAAAGAATGTAACTAAGTACCATAAGCCTTCTACACTCCCACTTTTTCAGAATTTACCATTCAAGAGAGCTAGTTCTAAATTTCATCCCTCACAGCCTTTCTCTTTGTTGAATACATGTTTCATTGAGTAACACCATGAAGATAAATTATCAGCTTGTATAAATTGTTTTGATAGTCTGTCAGGTAAATAATCATGATGAGTATTTTTCACGTAAGAAGTCACCTATCTGTGGGCACTTGATTATATGGAAAATGTGGCTCAGGTTCTGAGAGAGGTACCTGCACCACTCCAGAAATTCCATTTGCAGTTTTGGGATTCTTTGCTCGCCGTTGTTATTTGGGGTCATTTCAAAAGCATTTAAGGAGACAGAGTAGTGGGCAGGCAAGATCTTGGTTAACCCATATTGACAAATAAAAACACTTTTCAAAGAGGGGTTTAAAACTGGAATACCCTTCTTATAAAGAGGTTGTGTGATTATGTGAAATCAGCTATTTTAGATGGTTTAGCTAACTAGTTTCTTGTGATGGAATTAAGGCATAAAAATTCGTTTAAATTGTTTGTCTGGCAATGGAGAGAGACATTTTAACTTTATTTTAAAAAAATGCAGATTGAATATTGCTCTGCCCTGAGCCTGTATGAATCACTAATACCTCACTTCTTCTGTGCATTGAGGTATTGGGAACAAAATTGTCCTTGCCACAGAGAGCTTTCAGTGTATTCAGTTACATTTCCTGATGAGATCAGAAAGCACAAAAGCAAATAATTCCTTAAATTCTTTCCTGTTGTCATAAAGCCCCAGGAAAAGTGAAACTGTTAGAACATCTCTGTTGTGTCAACAGGTTGTGGCTGTGGCTGACTGTAGCTGTTGTTCAATTGTTCATACACTTGTTCATAATCTTTTTAGTGTATTTGCATATATCCTACCCTACTGGTAAAGTATGTGGCACAAGGGGAACCATATTATTGTTTGAACTGTTCCAGAAACAATAAAGTCAGTTAAAACCATACTTTAGTTACTCAAACTCCCGATAGTTCAGTGCTCTACAGTGTGACAAGTGAGTTTTTAATGGCATAACATGCTCAAAAGTAAATTATATGTTGAAACTCTTCATTTTAAAGTATTCAGAGAGAATGTTCCTAATTTCTTTTGACACGCAGGAATCTCGTTGGGGTGACAGGGAGTCTGAGAGCTCCTGGAGAAGAGGTGGTGAGCCGGAATCTGAATGGCGTCGAGCACCAGTGGAGAGGTAATCGGGGGTCAAAGTATGGAGGCTCCCATTTTGTTGCTACTGCTAAAGCTGCCCTAACTGAGTAATATCTCATGCCTTTACATCTCTGAAAGTTACCTTCTATTAAAAAGTTGCTTTGTAAGGATCTCGGAATGAGAGGGAGGTTTTATCTTGGAACCATGCTCAGATAACATTCCTGTTTTATTTGGCTTAGATGCATGAAGGCGAGCAGACACCTTCTGTGTGTGATAAACAACTTGCTTACTTGGATTCCTTTTTAAATTAACAATTTCTCTCCCACTCAAACATTGGTGTCAGTTCTATAAATACAGAATGGGGAAGGATGACAAGCAAATGCAGGGTTCCTGCGTGATGAAATTCTGAGATTTTCCATCTAGAAAACTGACAGTAACTATGCAAGTCCCAGAGTGAGTCACAGAGCAGAAAACATGCCATAAATTAAACTAAGTTCTGAAAAACTGTGTTGAACAGGGAGGAAAAGATTTCTGAAGGAAGAATATTCTTGAGGTACTTTGGATTTAAAAATAAAAAGAAATCCACACTTGTTTACATCTGTTTTGGATATGTTCACTAATAATGAAAACTGTTTATGCAATTGTAGAAAACAAGATTTTTAACATTTGTCCATTTTTCTGCTCTGCATCGGGATGAGCTGTAGCTAAAAATATTTCTGATGGTGCACATCTAGTTGTTCTTAAAAGCCTGTGCTGATGGAGATAACACTGCTGCTTCCAATTGGCAGTATGTTTTATTGCTTAATTAGCTTTGCAGGTAGATAAATTTTTATACATGTCTAACCCTAATTTCCAGTACAGCAATTTAAATCCATTACTGCTTACTCTGACTCCAGTGGAAGCAAATTAATTGACTCTTTCTCTCTCTAGTAATTTCTTAAAATGTTTTAGAAGGCTGTGATCTCTCAATAAACAGAATAGAATTCAATCTTTCCTTAAAAGCCGTGTTGCCATTCCTGGTAGTGATCCACTTTTCTCATGAACTGCAGAATCTAACAATTGGATGAAACTCCTGGGTGAAGCCTTTCACTGCTCACATAATGTGTAATTTGTGGCTCCCCATCCCTGGAAGTGTTCCAGGCCAGGTTGGATGGGACTTGGAACAGCCTGGGATAGTGGAGGTGTCCCTGCCCATGGCAGGGTGTGGAATGAGATGATCTTCAAGGTCTCTTCCAACCCAAACCATTCTGTGATTTTGTGAAGTGTTTAATGCACTTATTTGTATGCTTCAATGGATTTTTTTTCCACACAGAGTGATACAGCTTGTCTTACTCATTTCTCATTCAACTTTTCTAGAAATGGATTAGAGTAGTGGTGGTTTAAAAGTAATAGTTTAAAATAGATTTAAAAATCCTAAGACCCTGAAACAGTATCTGAATGAATTAAATACTTGTTCATCTGATAAACATTATAACCATTCTTTCACATGTCTTTTATGGTAAAATAATCAGATTTTTCAAAGGGGAAGATTATCCAATTTGAGTCTAAGTGGAAATCAACGATCTCCATGGCTTGGTTTTTACCTCACAGATCAATGATAATTGCATTCTCCCTTATTCTTCCAAACCTAGGAAATGCACTGCTCACAATTCCTCAAAATTCTTGAGACTCTGAGTTGTCACAAACTGTTGTCTCTTTGTTCTCACCTCTTCAAGTCCTACATCTGTTGTTTTGTAACAAGTCATTGTTGGTTTTTTGCTTACATTTTAGTAGCATAGTGGATCTCTAAACCTTGGGGTGTTCTTCTTGTTGTGTTTTTGTTTGGGTTTTATTTTTTAAATCCGTGAGATTCAACCCCAATGCAGCTTCTCTTCTCCTGCCAAGAAGCAGGTACCAATACATTTCTGTGATGTTCTATTCCTTGTTTCTTTTTTTTTTATTGCTGAGGAAGGTTAATTTCCTGAAATAAAGAAATTAATCTGGTGACAAAAACAGGGTTTATGATGTAAGTGTATGTGTAAAATCCTGTAGAAAGTAGACTAAATGGTCCATAGGGCTGGCATGTGCTTGGAGAAGGGGGATACTTAATTGATGGTTGTGGGGTTTTTCAATGCTGATTCTTTCAGACGTAGTTTGAGTTTGTCACTTGGTATAGAAGCCAACCCTCTTCTCTGTTGTGTTGCAGCACATAACCAACAGGGGACTGTCCAAACTGTAATTTTGAAGGAGATGATGAACTGCTCAGTCTTTACTGAAGCTGTAGGGACAGTGACCTACCACTTTCCCATAGCATTGATGGGCATTAGAAGGTGCATTTTGAAACTGCACACTTAGTGTTTGGAACCGCTCACCAAATGGGTGCAGTCAGAAATGGCTTTGAGGGTTTTGATGCTGTTGATGTAAAGCTTTCCTGGATGTCAGCTTCCACTTCTCACTCGTTCCCTGTGGTTTTACAGAGACTGGCGTCGAGGAGATCCTAGAGACGATGAAAGACCTTTCCGGCGAGGGGACGACCTGCCCCGGCGAGGGGATGACCTGCCCCGGCGTGGTCCTGCAGATGAAAAGGAGCGTCCTCCGGAATCAGCAGAGGACAGGCCACCCAGACGGGAAGGGGACGAGGACAGACCTCCGAGGCGAGAGGGGGAAGAGGACAGGCCCCCCAGACGTGGATTGGATGAGGACAGGCCGCCCCGGCGTGGTTTGGATGATGACAGAGGGAGCTGGCGAGCTGCAGATGACGACAGGGGTCCCAGACGTGCCCTGGATGATGACAGGCCCCCCAGACGTGCCCTGGATGATGACAGGCCCCCCAGACGTGCCCTGGATGATGACAGACCACCCAGACGTGCCCTGGATGATGACAGGCCCCCCCGGCGCAGCTTGGACGATGACAGAGGCAGCTGGCGTGCGGCGGATGACGACAGAGGGCCCCGGCGCGGGCTGGATGACGACCGGCCGCCCCGCCGGGCTCTGGATGAGGACAGGCCCCCCAGGCGTGGGCTGGATGATGACAGGGGCAGCTGGAGGGCCGCAGATGACGACAGGGGGCCTCGGCGCGGGCTGGACGATGACAGAGGGCCTCGGCGTGGGCTGGATGACGACAGGATGGCCCGGCGGGATGACGACAGGGGACCCTGGCGGAACGCGGATGATGACAGGCTCTCCAGAAGAGATGATGACCGGGGCCCGTGGCGTGGTGGTGAAGACTCGAGGCCAGGTCCTTGGAGACCATTTGGTAAACCAGGTAAAATATATAATAACCTTCCCTCCAAAGTGTGTGTTAACCTAGTAGATAATAGATGTAATGTACTTTTATGCCAGAGATGGGAGTATCAGCTCTGAAAACATCTAGATTAATTTGGCTAATGTGGACACTCCTCTACTTAGTATAATTAAACCTTTTAATTTGGTTGAATTAAAAAAAATTGCTTGTCTGGAAGATACCTAAAGGTCACACACGAACACTGGTTACTTCCCTGTGTGCAAAACCAAAATACCAGGTTGAATGCTCTGCTGGGAGCATTCTCACTAGGTTAGCACACCTTGGACTCTTTCCCTACCTCTTCTATGTGTCTGAAGTTAATGTCCTTCTAAAGGAGGATTTTGGTACCTCATTCAAGTGGGTCTGGTTTTGCTAAGCCCTTTCTTTGTGTACAGAGATAATGTTTTCAACATGCCCTTTTTGTTTTTAACCCTTCCTGAACGTCCTGCTTAGAGCAGAGCTTGGATTAGATGACCTTCTGAGGTCTCTTAAAATCTGAATTATCCTATTCTTGTATTGTTTATTTCTGTTCTTAAGTGTCATTGATGGTGTCTAGCGCTGTTTCTGATTCTTTTCAGAATGTTGATGTGTTGATGACATTTAAGCGTTAGATATGATTTTGATTAATGGGCTCTTTACACTTACGTATTGGCAGGCACCACATCAACTTTCATAGACATTCTGTAATCCAAACCTTTAGAAAATTTACCATAAATATCAAAACTTGCACTCCCGATTTTTCCTATTTAAAGCCAAAGCAGGCTGCATAATAAATAACTCCCATTCTTAAATAACTGAGCAGTATTGCAGGGTGCACTGTGTTAAGTAAATGGTAACAACACTCATATGTTAAAATAATGCTTTAAAAAGCAGTAACTTCTTTAAAAATCTGCTTGCTTAAAATCTCCTCACTTGTAGATTTTCACAAAGGAATCTGCTGTCTAAGCTACACCCTTTGCTTCTTCTTGCACTTGTTTTGCACCAGGCCCTTGTGGCTTCTGGCTGAAAACTGCAGGGTGCAACCAGCTCTGCTGGGCTGTTCCAGGCAGCCCTGACATGAGGTGTGCATTACTGGCTTTACCTTTAGCAGCTTGCACAGTGTTTTCTCTGTGGCTCCCACTCGGTGTGCAAACTTCTTACAAACATCTTGAGTTGGATCCTCGGGAGTCAGAACTTGAACAACCAGTTTCTGTGACGGAAGTAAAGGGTTCTTTGTCTACAAGAGAGATTGGAGGTCAGTCACAAATTCCTTTGACTGTGTTTCATTCTTACAGGTGGGTGGAGAGAACGAGAGAAGGCTCGTGAGGACAGCTGGGGCCCTCCCCGAGACTCTAGACCTTCAGGAGACCGTGAATGGGACCGAGACAAAGATCGGGATGAAAATGAGAAGGAGCGGGAATTTGACAGGGAGAGAGATTTTGATCGAGACGATCGTTTCAGGCGTCCCAGGTCTGACTTCTGTTTCAATACTTCCAGAATGTTTCTGCAAAGAAAAAAAGGGTCCTGCTGATACAGAAATAACGTGGAATTGCTGAGTGAAAGGAACAAGAGTTGGTTTGTGTGAAGCTAAGCACTTTAGGGCAGCAAATGGATAGGGGCATTTTGGGGCCTTTTTGGTTTCTTATTTTTAGGATGATGTTATCTGTTTACAGGAGGAATTCCAAAATGCTTAAAATGCTTTTAAGTTTTTCTTCTTAACCTATTATCAAGAGAATTCCATGTTAAACTCCAGAAAAACAAAACCAATTTTGGAAGTCTGTTAAATAGACACCCACTGGGTCTGTAAATATCTGTGTTGTGATTTATTACTGCTCCTTTCCATAGCAAAGGTAAAAACCTTAACATTTAGTTTTATGTTTTGCATGGCCAAAGGGATGACGGTGGTTGGAGGAGAGGGCCAGCTGAGGAAACTTCCAGCTGGAGAGATTCAAGTCGTCGTGAGGAGTGGGACAGAGGTGGTCGTGACATGAGAGACCGACGTGGGGATGACAGGGAGCCGCCCCTCAGGAGAGGGCCACCCCTCCGAGCCGAGCGGGAAGAACGTAGGTTCATTTTAGTGTCCCTAAAGTCCTACATCCAGCCTAGAGCCTCCCCCTTCCTGGCAGTGCTGGGAGGGGGTCACATGGGAATAGGTTATATTTTCAGCCATTTAGAGTGCCTTTCCATAAACAAAATAATGAAAAGCACCTTTGGTGTAATTGGGAATTCTTCAGTGAATCTTAACTATTTGTAGTTGTGATCTTTTCCATCTTAGTAGCATTTCACATCTACAGTAGGAGAATAACATTTCAGGTGTGCACTTCTCATAGGATTGTGTTCTGGGTGTATGAAGTCCTTGTGTTTAGATTATCAAGACAGACATCCCAGAAAGTAATTTCTGGCCCTTTCCTTAAAACCATTAAAATGTGAAGGAAATATTTCCAAATGAGGCCTTATGGGTTTCACACTATTAATGGTATTAATTTGGTGAATAACCTATTTTGATTACAGACCTGTATTAATTTTGTGTATTTATTAATCCTTTGCTGTGTTCTAAAAATACAGTAACAGCAAACCCATTTAGCCTGGAGGGACCACCACATCTTCCAGTTCTGGCATTCTGTTCTCACTTTGTCTCTGCCCCAAATGTGGGTGTTCCTGCACTTGGGAGCAGCCTGGAACAGAACATGGGATCAAACACAGGACTGCTGCTGACAGAAAGGCAGAGTCTTCTCAGTGTGGAGATTTTTTTTTTAATGTATCAAGAGGTTTTGGCATTTGACTTTTTGGCATCTGCCACAGTTTTGTTCATGCACAGCTGGAGTAGAACTCTAAACATCCTTTTTGGTGGAAATTAACAGTTTTTCCTACAGTAAAGGATGGTAGATGCTGTTACCAGTGGAGTCATGTAATTCAGTACCATTTTACCTCTGATTCCAGAAGGCTGAAGAGCAGTTTCCTGTCTTTTAATAACAGCGAACACCTAAACATCTCTCACAAGTGTTTTTAAGTAAGGATTTTTCTGTTTTCAGAGTTCAGTCATTTCTAAGGAGCCACTTCTGTGATTTTAATTCTGCTAATAATATAAGAATATATTTTTACATAAAACCATGTACATCAGTAGAACATTTGTACTGCAGTTACGTGTTTTAAAGATGACACTGGGCTCGCTCACCGCAATCCCAAATCTGAGAAGAGATTTGAGTAGTTCTGCCGTCACTTCACTATGAAATTAAAAGGTGCATTTGGCCGTTGTCATTGTATTCTCTGTTGGCAGGGCTGAGGATCAGTAACTCCCACTGCCAGGGTGGGTGCTGTTTGTGTGAACTCTTGCAGGCTGCTGGTGGAGCATGACTGAGTTGTTTTTGTTTCTTCCGTTGGCGTAGCGAGCTCGTGGCGACGCGCTGACGACAGGAGGGAAGAGCGCGGGGAGGAACGGGAACCGGTGCGGCGGTCGGCCCCTGCTCCTGCTGCTCCTCCAGCTTCTGCTCCCCCAGCGGCATCCAAAGAGCGGGAAAGGGACGGGGACAAGGAGAAAGGATCCTGGAAAACAGAGAAGGAGCGTGAGCCCGTACGCCGCACTAAAAACGAGACAGATGAGGAAGGGTGGACCACTGTACGACGTTAAGTGGGAATCACAGAGTTTAACCAATGTTTTAGCTTTGATTTGATCGAATCCACGGATTATATTTGTGCTTATAAACATTCTGAATTGGAATTCTTTAACCAATGTTTTGAGGTAACATGAAAGCATGAATTACTTACTCATATAGATTGGTCATGCACAAAACTCACAGCAGAAGGTTGGAAATTGAATGCCAGTTTTTGAAATTTCAAATGATGCTTATTTCATGGGTCATTTGTTGCTAAAATAAAAAGAAGCAAGCCCAACAGCTGTCTTCAGTACAGCTTCTCTCTCGCACCGAAACAGGCTGCCCTTTTTATTTTTAGTCTTTCTTAGTTTGGAATGGGGTATTATTGTCACAGGACATGAATTTGAAAACGCCTCGGTTCTCACAGTGGAATTACTGAAAAAGCAGAGCTAAAAGAATTTGCATAATTAGCCAAAAAAAATAGAAAAGCCCTCTTTTACGTAGGTATCTTGGAGGGCAAGCGGTTTCTGAGATACTTTATCACTATCTAAATTCAGTAGGTTGTTTAAATTTGAATTGAATACAATAAACATTGTGAATTAGCTACACTGGGATATTTTCTGTAGATTTACTTGAATCCATAATGCCCCTGAGGCCACTTTGCAGTCATTGTTCCAGTAATGTACACACTGCTGCAGTGTACAAATCAAACTTGCAGCTTTTACAATTTCAGTGTTTTGGTAAGCATATGGCTATGTACTTTCTGTTGCCAATATCACAACTGCTTTTTCCATTCCTGGATAATTCATGCCTTTCAAGGATTTATAAATATTGTCATATTTAAAATATGTGGTTTTGGAGAAATTGTTCAATTTTCCCCCCCAATTCTTTGTCTTCAGGGTCAATTCTTTCCCTTTCCAAAAAAAGTGATTTGTAGTAATGGCTGTGTTGACTTCAAAGCTGGGATGCAGTAACAACGAGGAACGATCTGGTCACACTGAAGCCAACACAGAACTTGCTGCTGTGTGTTTCTTCAATGATAAATAAACAACTTAAGGAATTAGCTGCTGCAGTGTCTTGACTTTTTAGTGAGTCCTGCACCATGTGTTCATGCGGAACAGCTGTTGAACAACCCTTTTCTAGTCTCAGGCCTGTTCTGTACCAGCTGAAGGAGAAGGTGAGAACACCTGGGATAGTTTCTCCCTGAGAAACCTGGTGTGTGAACAGAAGTTGTCATACTCCTCTTGTCCTTTTCCTGCCCTCTTCTGGGTTATCCAGGACCAGTAGTTTTCTTGGGAAAAACTTGTTCTCAGAGCCATCTTCTGAGGGCTTGATATTTGTGTCTTTGGATCCTGTCATGTCATTGCTGGTTGAGTCACAGGACTCCTTCAGAGCAGTAGTGTTTTCCAAGCATAAAGAAAAAACACTGTGTTTTTTGTTGTTTATACAGTCCCATAAAGGCTGGAACTAGAGAACAGCAACCATCCAGTAATGGTGCTTACTGGATCTGGAGTAGTGGGTGCTGCTGTTCTTCAGCCACCTCCTGCTGTCCTTGCATTCTGTGTCACAGGATCAGTGCTGCCAAAAGGGACCCAGGAGCTCGCTTCACTGCTGGCTGTGAAATTCCTGTGTTACTTAGAACCAGTTGCTCCAGTGTGATTTTGAAGACTTCCAAGGCTGTGGACTGCACAACTGTTCTGGGAAGCCTCTTTCAATGCTTGATTGGCTCCGGACTGGAAAATCAGAGTCACAGAATGGTTTGGGTTGAAGGGGACCTCAAACATCATCCAGTCCAACCCTCAAGTACAATGAGCAGGGACATCTTCAACTAGATCATGTTACTCAGAGCTTGAATGTTTCCAGGGATGTGGCATCCACCCTTTCTCTGGGCAATCTGTGCCAGTGTTTTCCACCCTCACCGTTAAAAAACCTCTTGTATCTAATCTAAATCAACCATCCTTCAGCTTAAAGCCATTACCCCATGTCCTATTGCAACAAAATTTAAAAAAAATGTGTCCCCATCCTTCTTACAGGCCCCCTTCATGTACCAAAAGGCCACAATTAGGGTTCTGTGGAACCTTCTGTTCTCCAGGCTGAAAAACCCCAGGTTTTCAGCCTTTCCGCACAGGGGAGGTGCTCCAGCTGTCGGGTCAGTTTTTTGGCCCTCAAAAAGTTTAAACCTCTCTCTTCTGGCTTCTTACCCTGTGTCTCTGGTCTAGATGCACTACTGTGGGAAGCTGGAATTTTCCAGGTAGCTTCCTAGTAGAAAATGGCTGGCTGCTATGAGGCCTCCCCCAAAACCCTTCCTTTTTCCAGGCTGAACAAGCCCTGTCCCCCTCAGCCTTTCCTCCCAGGTGCGTGCTCCAGCCCCTGAAGACCGTGTTGGCCCTCTGCTGAACTCACTCCAATTTGGGAATGGAACCCCAAACAGCACAGAGGATAGATGAGGTGAGCTGAGGGGGATACTCTTCCCTTCTACAGGCTGGGATCCAAACAGTTGTGTCCAGCTCAAACAGCCCAGGATGTGCTGGCTCATGCTCACCTTTTCCCCTGCCAGGGCCCAGAGGCATTTGAGCCCCCAGCCTGTCACTGCAAGGGCTCCTTCCTTGGCTGGGCAGCCCCTGCCCTGCTCCCTGTTGAACTCATCAGGCTCCTGTCCATCTTTTTGACCGGCAGCTGGAACTCCCACTTCAGTGTCATCCTGTGGCTGCCTCCAGGATGGTTCCAGCCCAGCCCACTGACCACGGTGCTGAGCCTGGACATCCAGCCAGTTTTTCTGCCCCCTTTGTTATGTGGGCTGTAGCATCCTGAGCTGGGTGCAAGAATATTGTGTGAGACAGTGCTGAAAGCCTCGTTGAGGTGAAGAACATCCAGTGCTCCTTCCCTTGTCCACAAATATACTTTTATTATAGAAGGCAGTGAGCCAGGCATGGTTTACCCTCAGTAATTCCATTCTGGCAGTTCCCAGTTGTCTTCTGCATGTCCCCAAAAACACGTTCTGAAAGGACTTACTCTGATTTTCCCCGGGACTGAAGCGATACCACCTGGCCTGTGCTTTCTCAGATGGTCCTTTCAGCCTTTCTCAAACATGGGCACAACCTTTGCCTTTTTCCAGCCTTCGTAATATGTAACTAGTGATTATACCTTCAGTTACATAGTTTTAATTGTATCCATACAAAGACACTTTCACACAGGGATGAATGTCAGTGATCCTTGCCCCAGCTAAAGCTCTGTTTCCCAATCTATGTTATTAATCTCCATTATTTGAGATCGTGATAATGTCAACACATGTCACATGCTCAGGACTGGGCAGCTTGAGAAGAGGCTGGGGAGATGTGAGCTTTGCAGACATGCCAGTGTGTTTATGTTATTGCTTGATCAGTTTAGACACAATACTGACAGTGATCAAAAACCTCTACTGACCAAATCCAACAGCTCAAACCTCCACCTCCTGCCATCATTAAACATGAGCACAAAATTTGGGTATGTGAAAATGTTGATGAAGCCAAATGAGTTCTGTGTCAAGCTTTGCTTTGTTTGAGTCATGTTCAGATAAACAGCTAAAATTTTCAGTGAACCTTACAAGAATACAAACTGTCACAGGCTGTATTTAGAAGGCAGAACTTAAGGCTGCCGCTCTTTGAATGGATGCAAATGTTGCTGGATTAAAACAGGTCTCCAGCAAGGCAGTGTCAGGTATGAAAAGTGCTGTTTCCTTCCTGCTCCAGGAGCAGCCCAGGGACTGACCCAACCCATGGGCAGGACTGAGGACCATCAGGGTCCTCAGCAGAAGGAGGGCATAATTGGCATTTTATTTAAGCTTTGTAAGTGCTTTACTTATAAAAACTAATACAATTTTTTTACAACATCATTATTTATGAGAACTGGCAGGGTGCAGTGGTGTTACTCCTGACTGGGCACAGCCACAACTGCAGCCCAGGACATGTCATGATCTCAGTGGCCTCAGTGAGGCCAGGAGGATGTTGGGGTGGCCTGGTAGGCAGCCAGGAGGTATCTCAGACAGCAAGAGTCCTGGAAGGCTTGTCTTGCTGTAAATGAAACGTATCTTTGTTGTTTCACTGTCCTTGGGCTGCCATCACTGGCAGGAACTGCTGCATGTAAGCAAGTTTTCTGCCTGTACCTAAAGGGCACTGCTGAATGGTGTCAGCCTACACAGGGCAGGCATTAGGTCAGTGAAATGCAAGATCCAAAATTTACCTGTTACTCAGGCACTAGAGCCCATCCTGGGGTTTACTGCAGCAGTGCAAGAAGTAGGCACACAAGTGGCTTAACAAAACCACTCAATTCTTCCTTTTTTGCCATGGCAGGACCAGCTGGAGCTGAAATGCTCTACACTTTGTCTGGTCCTCCTCTTAAATAAAATTAATGCATTTAATTATGGTAGGATGCAGATTCTAAAAACTATTCCACTGCATTTTGCTAATCAAAACCTCCCTTGCTGCAACTTTAAGCTCTGTTAGCCCATTCTCTCTTGGGCAGGAGGACGATCTACCGGCTTTGCTAAACCTTGTTCCATTTTTAGTGTATCACTTGTTTTGTCCAGACAACAGGCATTTTAGAATTACCTTCCTCCCCATGCAACTCTTAGCAACTCATCTCCAGTAAAAATTAATCTATATATCTGGTGGGTCGAACTGGCACTGTAAAAGAAAGAGAAAGAGACATTTTATAGCCATTGTGGTTTGGTCCTATGGCAGCTACCTGAGGCACTGGTCAGCAGACTGAGAGCAACCTGCCCAAATAAAATTTCTACTAAAGATGGGCACGGACTTACCTGACTTCAGCTGAATCGAGTTATCTATACACCTGAAAGTAGTTTCTAATCAGAAGTAGCTTGCTTTTTGCCAAGACTAGTACCAGCTGAGGATGATTATCCAATATTGTGTTGACTCCTCTTGCCAGAATATCACTATAGAAAGGATTCCATCACTTACATGCACAGGAATATTTCACTGTAATAAAGCAATTCCCTGAAGATACAGTATTTGGTTTAAACAGGTGACCATAATATTTTGATTTGCCAATGCCCTAGAAGAGTGAAAATAGTATCTCACTTTTCATAGACCTCTTCTGTGGAGGTCTTAATGCAGCTCTAACCTGGGCTGCTTTCAGATTAAGCTATGTGCTGTTCCTAGAATTTAAATTACTAATGCAAATGGTTCCCAGTATTTAAGGAGTCAAAGTAAAAACACAACCACTATCTTTCATAATAACCTTTTCAGAGTGCTCAAGAACAAGCACGTTTCTGCTCGCTCAGTGCCACAAGGAGTGTGCTGGTGTGCCAGAAATCACAGAAGCTTACTTTAAAAACCCAATCAAAATATCCTTAAAGGTTTAGTCTTTGTTAGACTCACACTTGTAAATCTTTAAAGGGCAAATTGTCCTGTTGAATGATTACATAAAGAGTTGAATGATTACTGGAGAGCCTTGCTGTCGGGCTGTCTTGCTGCATCTTGTCATCTTTCTGCAAGAGTCTGAGGTCTGTTGTTTTTGTTTTTTTTTTTTTTACCTCCCCCACCCCCAAATGGTCTTGAAGCTGTTACTCTTCCACTTTACCTGTAAAGCCTTTGATGAGATGCCTAATGCTGGGGAGCAGTGACGATGGGCAGCTCTTGGCCTTTCCAGAGCAAGGCTGCAAGTACTTGGAGAGCAGAACCAGGAGCAACAGGCAGCAGCACAGGCCATGGATGCAAGTTTTCCTCAGACACAGGCTCTGCAGAAGGCCAGTGCCATCCAAGCCACAGGATCTGCTGTTATCCTGAGGGATTTCCAGGCGTTGCAGTAGGGCTGGTACTGCACAGCAGCTTAATGCAAAGACCAGAGAGGTGGGGCAGGGACATGGCAAACACCTCCAATCCAGCCCGGCCAGTTAACCCTCAGAAAACACCCGAGACAGATTTTCTTTGATCTTTCTTGCTTTTGTGTCCAGTAACAGTCAACTGCATTTAAATGTTTATAAGGATCTTCAAACTTCCCACAAGGAGGTAACAAAAGTACAGAAGAAAGCTCTTCCCACAGCATCACACTTGAGCTCGATTCTAATGTGTGGTGGACACAGATTAAACCTACGTGGACCAGGAATCACAAAACCAAACACATCTAACAGCTTCTAACAGCTTAGAAGAGCCCGTGGTGCACTTCCCATAGAGCAAGAGACAACATGTAATGTATTTAGCACAAGGAGAGGGAGGCTGGCACAAGGGTAGCTGCAGCCACTGAGTGTTATTTAATGCAAGCCCCACTGCATTTGGTAATTAGACCTGACACCATCTCTGGAGCCGTCTGATGGAGATTTAAGGGAACATTTCCACACAAAATCAGTTTCTCCCTCCTAATTGCTGTGGCTGCGAGTCAACAGCAGTGATGAATAATGAACCCTGGGTCCTCATCCCCAGCCCATCCCAGACATGTTTTGACTCCATTCTTGACTGTCCTGCTGTCCTGACCCCATCTCCCACCCTGCTGAGCAGCTTTTCAAAAGGAAACCACACAAGTGTGGATTACCCCTCACTTTCCTAGTTCCCTTTTTCTGTTAGGACCCATCTCCTTTCTCATCATGCTGCTGATGTCCCAGCAGTTCCTCCACAAGGCTCTCTTCACCTCCCTGCTTTTCTCAGGGCAACCCCTGTGGACCGAGCACCCTTCACATCCCAGGTGTTGGTAAAGCCACACAGCAGTGTGACCCTCTGCACTGAAAACTCCAGCACCCATCTTTCTGCTCCAGAGGGCTCTTAAACCACAAACTGCTGCTGCTCCTCGTCCTACCTCTGGATCACACACACACAAAAAAGCAATTTCTTTTCTCTTGGGGATTAGAAGTGATATAGCCCAGGAACTGCCATCACCCAGAGTGGTCCAGGACTTCAGCCTAATTCTTATGATTTGTACAGTCTGTGTAGTGTTGTTAACCACATCGATAGATCTCTTTTACTTGCAAAGAGTTAAAGCCACATTCTCCCAACTCTTGAAAACACACAACCTCCCTTTCTTCCATTCTCCTACGGTCACAGCTTTCTGCTCTGTCCAGGTCTCTTTTCCATCAGGCTTCCCCCATTCTCCACCACAAACGCAGCTGCATCAAAGCTTGCTCTCTCGCCATTCTTACTGCCTTTCTGTCAGCAGAAAGGGCTCCGTTTGCACCCTGGCCCAGAGTCATCACGTTTTCAAACATGCACTCCGGTTTTCTCCTCTCAGACCTTCCCTAAAGCTGAGTATTCGACACAGGGACCTGCGAGACCAGCGCCATCGGTGCCCACGAGAGGAACGGTGGCGGCGGGGCACCGCACCAGCTCGGATGCTGTGATTTCGGGAAGCAGGTGTTAATTACCGGGGGCAGGTTTGATCGCGATTTGCTTACCGGTTTTTTTAAAACCGGCAAAGGAAATCGCTCGGATGTTTGCTCCAAGAGTGAAAGGTGGATTGTTGTACCCTAATTCAATACCCTGCTATTAATTGGTAATTAAGAACAGCTCTCCCGCCCGATGCTCCGCCGGCACGGAGCGCTCGGGACGCGCCTCGGGACGGGCAGAGCCGGGTCCGGCGGGCGGCAGAAGGCGGCGCTGC
>VWZW01003548.1:1443447-1519497 GCA_013397115.1 Edolisoma coerulescens
TTGGCTGAGCGGCGGCGGGGGCGTGGCTCGGCCGCGGTCGGGGCGCGCTCCTGTCCGGCAGGTGCGGCGGGACCGGGATCGGGATCGGGATCGGGATCGGGATCGGGATCGGAGCCGGAGCCGGAGCCGCGGGGCGTCCGTGTGAGCCGGACCCGACAAGGCACAGGCCCGCCAGGGAGGAGCGGTGCCGCTCCGAGCGTCCCGGCACCGGCAGGGAGGGGTCTCCACCCGCATCAGAGCGATGCGGGGACAGAACAAGTTCGGTGCTGTACGAGTGGGAAGAGGCTGGAGCCTTGTAAGCTCATGGAGGGCAGCAGGTGCCTTCCCTTTGGTGCTAGTAAGTTGTGTGGGGCAGAGGTGATTTCTTCTTTGGACCCCTCTTAGTGAGTGGGGTTTAATTAATTAAATTAGAGAAGGTTTGGCTGGGGTCTCAGGTGAGGTACGTGCCCTCACTGGAGTGGAGGTACATGCACTCACCGGAGTGCTGCTCATGTATGGGGAACCAGTCTGGAATATTCAACCCTGGAAAGGGACGGGCCTGAGTGCGCTGTGCCTGTGAGTGCTCTGTGTGCAGTGGGTGGATGCAGAGGCACCCTGGGCAGCAGGACAGGCAGCAGATTCCCTCAGCACCCACCTGTTGAGCTTGGAGAGCCCAGGCTTTGGTGGCCCAGCCCTCACCCCTCTGGCCAGTCCTTGCAGAGCAGCTGCTGTGCTGCAGGGCAAGGGACCGCGGAGGGGAGATACAAATCTCCTTTGCTGCCCCTGATGGTTCCCATCCCGTCAGGCCACCCAGAAACCAGATCCTCCTTTGGGAAACATCACGTGTGCTTTTCCATTTGAGCAAGAAGAGCTGACAATGCAAAGATCCTTTTAATTTCCAGCCCCTGGTGAGAGCTGCTGCGTTGAGCAGGGTGGGTGGAGTTTTGTCAGAAGTAAATCTGTCTCCCCTGTGCACGGCCCTGATTTGTCAGTCTAACAGGTGCTCCTCTGGCAGGTAAAGCAGCTTTCCGATGTGTTTTGTTTGCATCTGAAATCGGCAGGGTCCATAAGCTCAGCTATCAGGAATACCTCCCCAGGGGCTGCCTCCCGGCACCGCGAGGCTGGATCCGCCTCCCCAGCCGCCCCAAGTGCCTGGGAAGTGGGTGTATCAGGGACCAGGGAACAATAAGGATGGCTGCAGGGAGTAGAGATGGCTGGAAGCAGTGTTTCAGAGCATGAATTCTCTGGTTGGAAAGTGGGACTCATTTCAGTACTGGAAACATTTGCGAGGGAAGTCCTGTTCCAGAGCGTGCTCGCGTGGGACACGGTTCCGCACGGGGTGACCACAGGGACATCTCACAGTTATGGGGTGTCAGGCTCGGCCCAGAGCTCGCCTCCGAGATGCAGTTATGTGACAGACCTTTGCTCTCTTCAGTGGAGTGTTTCAGGGCCTGAGTTGCACTGGAGCCAGCAGGGAATGGCAGAGGTAACAGATGGGTGACAGGGCACAGGGTGATCAGTCAGAGCGGTTGAGCATCACTTCCTGCAGCAATTGTTGTATCTCATCTTCTGTAGACATTTTAAGAGGCAGAGTGAATAATTTCGTATCGCTGCTGTAGCAGTATGAGTTGCTACAGGCAGAGAGGAAAATGGTCCTGTTCCCCTCACTGCCAATGCAGGGAGTGATGAACAACATGGAGCGGCATAAAAAATATCCTCACTAGGAAAATATTGTGAAAGATAGACACCTGTCACCAGCACTGCAGTAACAGCACCCTCTATTTGACCAACAGCTCAGCAGAGCTCATGTGCCTTGTGTTCGAGGTATGTTGCAGGAGTTATTTCATTGCTTTCTTTGTCCAGACTTTTGCCATGGACCCTCATGTTCCAGGTGTTGAGCAAACACTCAACAGCTCCACTCAGTTATTAGGTCCCTGCAGAGCTGTCAGGCATCGTCAGACTTGCACCAACCTTGTGCCAGCTGATTGGGGTCACCCAGTCACAGTGCTGGTGCCAGAGCAGGGAATCCCACTGTTGATATTGGAACAAATCGATGTCTTGGTGAAACTCTTCATCAGTGCCAAGCAGCAAACAAAATATGTGGTCAAGGAGAGTTAATGGACAAGTAGCTGCTTTGAGGAAGGATTGGTGTTTTGGTGTGCTTTGAAATATTCATCTGAAACGCTGATAACTGCATGAAAAGCTACTGCTTTGTCCCCAGCTGGAAGCTGGGATTATTTCTGACTATGCCAAACTACCCTTTAGGCAATCCTTGTCAGGACTTGGGCAGTGTGAGAGCACAGCTGTCTTGGTGGTGCCTCTTGTGAGTTCTTGTGGCAAGGCTGCACAGCAACCCTGGCAAGCTATCATCTGGAGCAGAAGTGACAAATAGCTGTTGGCACTGTGAATTCAACACCACAGGGCAAACTCTGCCCAGCCAAGGGGAAAGTTTTCTGCTCCCCCAGAGCAGCGAGAAACCGTGTCAGAAATTCAAGCTGATCTGAGCACAGGAAGCCATTAGATCTGCTGGGGTCTGAGAAATCTGCTTGGAGGGACTGGTGTGGGAGTTCCCACTGGCCACAGGAATTTGTAAAGCCCAAGATTGCTCCTGGGTATACACACACAAATATATATATATATATGTATGAAATCTATGGACACGCCAACTGCAGGTGAGTGAGGTCTTTGTCTGGGGTTGGAGGAAAGATTGTCTTTCTTTGTATTAAAGCAAAAATGATCTGAGAAGTGACTTAAGAAGAGTGATAGAAGGATTAAGCACAGAGAGGTTTGAGTGCATGCAGGACAGCTGTCAAGTTTAGAGAGGAGATTAGCAGTTCATTTGAGAGATACATTAGGAAAGGGCTTACTCTGGGGGGCTGTGAGCTCCCCTGAGGCTGGGGAGGATTTACTGTCTGTAAGTGTTGATGTATTGTGCACGTTATGAAGCTTGCCATCCCAGCAGCTTTGATATGTTCCAGCTTTTCTTTAAAACCCCTGTGGATTTTAAAGTGGCTTTCATTTAACGTGGGAGATGTTGACAAGCTCCCCCAGGAGGCTGGCAAGTTCTCGGAAGGGTCTTTTAAAATATTAGCTTCACCACCACTTCTAGAAGATTTTTCCCCCCCCTCTGGAATATCAAGGAGTGGTTTGTTTCTGACAGCACTAAAAATACATTAGGTGTCTGCTGACACAGGGAAGATATGCCCCGTGCTGCTCGGACTCCCAGCCTAGCGTTCAGGAATCCCATCTAAAGCTTTTGGCTTAGCAGATGATGCTCATGTTTGGAAAGCTGAAGTTTATAGCACAGAGCAATCCTGCTTGGAAGATTGGAAGCAGCTGGTGGGACTGACAGGGGCGAGTTAGGTTTCAGGGGAGGATACAAACACAAGGCACGGAGGCAGAGCTGCAGCCTGGGGTCTGCTCAGAGGCCCCAGCGCCGATGTTCGAGGTGCCTGTGGGAGAAGCCCTTTCTCTGGTGCTTCCCTTCTCAAAAGGGAGGGGTGCAGGAGGGCTTGTGCTGTGGGGGGCTCTGGGGAGGAAGCCTCTGCTCCATGTCAGGGATGTGAGGAAGGTGGGGGATCCCAGGCACGGTGCCTCCCAGACTTCAGGGAAAGGAGGGCCTGAGCTGGCATGACAATGTTGGTAAGAAGGATAAAGAAATTATCCTAGCCCCTATTTACTGGCAAAAACCTCCCTGGGACAGAGGATTAAGGATGTAAAAGCCAGCTGTGAAAGGTGTCTTTGGTTTTGGGAATCTTTCTTTGGAGGTGTGCTTTTGCTTTTGTTGTGTGGAAGCAGCTGATCCTTCAAGGAGGTACAAATCCAACTGCAGAGGAGCCCGTGGTGGTTTCACCTTCTCCTGATCTGTGCTGAGCCCAGTGGGCTATTTCAGCATAACCAAACACGTCAGGTGTTTCTTTAACAGGGTACCAAGCTTCTCCAGCGTGTAGAGCACAACTTTCACTGCGCTGGGGGCAGGAGTGACTGTCCAGATCCATCATTCTAGAGTGACACCCCAGTCCTCAAACAGCTGCAGCAAACATTTACCCAGGCAAACAGAGCTGGTGGGGGACATGACGCATTTTTAGCTGTCTCTCAATTTGATTCAGCCATTGAAAATGCAGAACAGCACACAGCAGCAGCCAGCTCTGTAAGAACTGCTGCTCCACCTGGTTGCATGCAGACAACTGGAAAGAGCTGAGAGCAGAAAATAAAGGTGCTTCCAAAAGTACATCATTGTCATCAAGTAAGTAATGTGCACATCACGGCAGGGAGTTATATGGGCAGCCTAAACATGGCTCTGCTTGACTGTTGAGTGCTCGGATTTCCAGCAAAATGCCATCATTTCCCCTGTTTTATCTCTAACAATGGCACCTTGAACCAGGAGCAATTGAAGCTGAGCAGTCAGCACAGCCCAGACTGCCATGTGACAGCATCAGCCTGGCTGTGGCTGGAGCAGTGGCAGGGTGCAGGGGCTGTGTGGGGGCTGGAGGGGACAGCTGAGCCCTCTCCAGGGCTGACAGCAAAGAGGAGGAGAAGAGACTTTGTGCTCTGGGGGCTGACAGAGCAGAGAGAAGAGAAACTGAGTTTCCTCTCCCCCCCAAAACGTTTGTCAGCTGAAGTGCTTCCTGGACACTGACTTTTTAAAATCTTCAGAGCACTGCTGAACGAGTTGGAAATAGTAGCTGTAAAAAAAAAAAAAGGAAAAAAATCCATTACAAGACTATTTTTGCAATCAAAAATGTATCTAATCTAATTATCGTGGCTGATAAACAGTAGACACTATCAGCTCTTCCATCATCTCTTGCAAATGCATGGAATTTAAAGGAGAATGCAAAGGTCATAGACAACCAGCCAGGGTTTTGACTTGCCCATCCAAACTACTGCAGAACACAAAAAAAGCCGAGAGCCAAATGTTTATCAGCAGAACCATATTTTTCCTGAGGATATGCTAACTCATGGGGAGGGATGTCAAAGTGGCATAGAAATTCATATATACTGTTTATGAGAATAAACAGTAATTTTCATAATTTTATGAAAACTGAAAGGTAGGTTTGGTTCTTTTTTTGTTGAAGAACAGTTTGTGTTTATGAATTTTATTAATATATCAGGGAAATGTAATAAATGTTATAAGCACTTCAGTTCCTAAATGTCAAATGAGATTTCCCTCTTACAGCAAATCAGACTCACATTGAAATGGAGAATCAGGTTCTGAAAAGATCTGAAAAGATCCTGTGAGCCTCAAATGGCACAGGAAGTGTGTTAATTTTACAGTTTTAACAATTTCACATGAATTAAATTAAATCTATATTACTGAACTTTGTTATTACTGAATATCTCTGGATATCCCTGGAAGTGTCCAAGGACAGGCTGCATGAGGCTCTGAGCAACCTGGTCTAGTGCAAGGTGTCCCTGCCTGTGGCAGGAGGGTTGGAACGAGATTTAAAATCCCTTCCAACCCAAACCATTCTGTGATTCTGGGATCTCAAACTCAGGTATTTGAGGAGCAGGAGCTCTCTGGTCCGAGCTGAGCTGCTCAGCTGCACCCAATGCCCTGTGCCTGCTGGCACCACCCTGACCCCTGGCCTGTGCATTTGGAAATGCTGGGGTGAAAACCCCAGCCTGCCAGACCCCTCTGCAACCAGGGGTTCATATTTGGAGCTTATCCTGGCTGGCAGGTTGTTTTCGTGTGCCTCTGTCAGAGTCTGTCCCTGCAGCTGTGTCAGGTTTGTGCCTCTTGGGGGTCTTTTGCAGGTTTCACACATCGGATTTTGGAGTGCCAGTTGGCTTTGCCTGCAGGTAATGCTGTTTCACACTTTCCTTTAACTCCAGGGTAATGACAAGTGAAGCCCCAGTCCAGCAAACACTAAATATGTGCTCACCATTGCAGGCCTTGCCACAGTACCTGCAGTTTTTCTCAAAGCTGGCAGTTTTTGTTAGATTTCAGAAGACCACAGAGCTCTTAAAGCACAGAAAGATG
The DNA here is from genome assembly GCA_013397115.1 of Edolisoma coerulescens. Taxonomy (NCBI): domain Eukaryota; kingdom Metazoa; phylum Chordata; class Aves; order Passeriformes; family Campephagidae; genus Edolisoma; species Edolisoma coerulescens. Next base: position 1,449,407 of record VWZW01003548.1, read on the forward strand.
TCCAGGTGATTTGCAGTGCAGATTTAACTCCTGTTTAATATCAGTGATGAAACTCCTCCTTAATTAAAGGGGGTAGCCAAGAATTTGTACTGATTTCAACTCCTGCTGCCCCTGCTTTCTTGTCTCCTGTGCAGGGTCATGGAAGTGGAAGGGCAAGTCAATGTGTTTGGGAAAAATCAGAGGTTTTCTGTTTTGGACAAGTCTCTGGATTCGTTGAAAAGAGTATTTCAAATAAAATTTTGGCTAGACAGTCTACATTCCTTTATGTATTCCTCCTCTCCAAGAATCACTGATCCAGGATATCCTTGAGAGCTCAGAGCTTGCATGAAGATTTATTGCTTTTAGTTTCTGAATCAGTTCTGAACTGAATTAGCAAATGCTAGTGCATATTTCTAATAGCAACAAGAATTCCAGCAGAATTTCTGAGGTCTGTCTGGCTGATTAAATCCAGCAAAGTCTCCTGCTAAGCTCCTTGGCAGAGCCAGCCATGTCAAGGACTTTCAGACAATCACAAATTCAGTTCTGAAGATTTTTTACTGTGTGAAATTTTACCAAGCAGAAGAGATATATGTATAATAGTTGCAGTGATCCATATAAATGTCATACACACATGCAAAAGAGTAGATAAGTTCCTGATATATTAATTTCACATGATGAGGATAATAGAATTTCTCCTGACAACATGATTAAATTTGTAAAAAATTCCTAGTGAAAAAGAGTATTTGCATTTTTTGTCAAGCTGATAAATACAATTTAGCTGAGAAAGAAAAGCAATCAAAAAAAAATCAGGCTTGCACTTGGAAACTGCTTGTGAAATTTTACACTCATTTTCTGTTTTGTTATTTGGTAAAAGGAGTAACCAGAGGGTTCTTCATGGTTCTCCCTGCTTGGTGGTGCTGACTTTCTTAATCTGAAGTCGTCTCTATCGGGAAAAATGGAAAACTGAAGAATAATGAAGTCAAACACCAGGAACTAATTTTGAATCTGTCTAAAGGTTTTACGTTTCTGATACGTTCTGGGATCTGTTGTCTTCTCAGAAGTCACAGCCTGGATACCCATGGACACCCCTGAGATTGGGTGCTCCCAGTGTGTGTCACTGGATTGAAACTTTGGCATTTCACATCCTCAAGGAGCCTGTGTTTCTAAATTCTTGACTCCTGTTTTCTCACAAATCCCATTCAGAGTCTGACCCCGAGACCACGACTTCATTTGTGTTTTCAGTAAGAACTATTTTTCCTCAAACCTTTGGGTGCTTTTGAATTACTTTTTTTTTTTCTGAAGGGATAAACCGCTAATTATACATGAAAATTGTACCTCAAAGATCCATCTTAATAATATAATTGTAGTAGCAAAGCAACTGGTGTGATTATGTGCATCATTGCACTTTTCAGCCATTAACCAGCTTTTCTTGGTTAATGAAGTTAGTAAAACCTAGAGTGTGCTTTGCTGGAATACATCCAGGGCAATCTCATTATCACCTACAAGCCGCTATAATTGGGGCGATAATGTGCAAAACATTATATGGCTGATAAATGCAACGGGACTAAAAGAGGGCCAAGGTCTGCTCCCAGGCACACGTGACAGAGCTTGGGGTTTTGCTGTGTGCTTGTGGAAGGCCTGCAGCCCCCTGTGGAGTTTGGGGGGTGGCGTTTCGATCAGGAGGAGGTGCACTTGGAAGGAGTCCAGCGGCAAAAACTAATGAGAGCTGTGGCCTCCCAGGAAAGGGAGAAAGAATTGGTGCTGTCGAGCCAGGAGGAGACTTTAGTGAGGCATGAAAATGGTCTTAAAAGCCTCCAAAAGAGGGAATAATCTGTTCTCCGTGATCCTGGTGGACAGGACGCGGAGGAGCGGGTTTGCAGCGGGTGAGGGCGGTGGGCGTTGGGTATCAGGGAAATGCAGGACGGATAACTAAGGGCTGGCTGGAATTGCTTGGACCAGGGTGTGTCAAAGGATTCTCTGCTGTTGGTGGGCACCAGGAGGAGGGGAGTGAGGAGGAGGATTGTGTGCTGGCTCCTGGCTTCAGGCAGTGAGGAGGGAGCACCGGTGTCACTAGGATGGTATTTTATGGCTCAAGGCACATGCAGGTGAGAGGCTCCTGGCAGAGAGATGAGAGATCTGCTTGATGCTTGCACAGACACAGAGCAGATCTGCCAGGAGGATCTGTGATCAGAGTTATGCTCTCAGCTGTTACACACTTGGAGTTACTGTCAGGACTGCTGGTGGAAGGGAGAGAAGGCTGTGAATGTGAAAGAAAGGGAAGCATTACTGCTTGCTCCTTTGGATAATACAGGTCACAAGGCTGGTTCTGTTTGTGCTTGTTTGAATTTCAACATGTCTTTTCAGGAATAAAGCATTCAAATGTTATTAAAAAACCCCTGTAATGAAGAGTCATGCTGTCTGCTTCAGCTCTGGGTTTGGTAATAAGTTCGTTATTTACACTGGTAAACATGTGCCTCATATTTCCAGTCAGAACTTGCCTGTTTTCAGTGTCAAGGTTTTCCTGTGCTAATTGAGGACCCTGGTCTCAATATTTAATTCTCCCTGTGAGCACTGATAGTCTTTAACCAAGTCATCCCTTAAACTCCTCTCTTCATAAGCTAAATAGATCAAGCTCCTGCCTCTGTAAATGTTGGTTTTCCATCCTTCATATTCCTTTCTGAACTCTCTGCAACTTGTCAGCTTCCTTTATGAATTGTGGGCTCTAAGTTTAACACGGTCCTCCAGTGGGAATTGCACCAGTAATACCAGGAGCACAGGAAGATTTGCATCCTTTGCTACAGTACTACCCTCAGACGTCGTGTGCGACTGAAGAGGAGCATAAAAATAGGTTCAGACCCAGGTTCATCCAGCTCAGTGCTTTGTTTCTGACACTAGGCTGTAGTGGGTGGGTTCTGAAGGGTGGTATTTCCCTGCACAGCCTCCCCTTATCTTTTAAAAATAAAGATACAATCTGAAATTCCATGCAAAGCCTTTGGGATTCTTATGTCTTTGGCATCCAAATGGCCTGTTAGGCCTGCAGCTCCCCAGCACTTGTATCATGGGCTGCCCTAGGAGTTAAACTGCGAACCAGAAGATTTGTGTCTTTGCTAAGAGTCTGGGAAAGGATATTTTTAAACCCCAGAAGGGCCCTGGGAAGGCAGGGCAAATGGAAGGACAGCATGTCCCTGCTCCATGGGGACGGGGCTCGGCAGCAGACTGGCTCACCCAGGGCTACCCTGATGGCTGTGCCAGGGCTGGCACCCCAAAAAGGAGCAGTAGCAAGCACTGGGCTCTGCCAGGCACTGCCAGAGCTCTGCCAGCAGATCCAGGGCAGGAGCTAATGCGATGTCCTCGCACTGGGGAGCCCTGCCTCCCTGCCTGTCAGCTCAGCTGAGGAACCACCCTGATCCCAAACCTGTTGGAGCATCTCTGACTCCCAGAACAAAGCCCTGCCTCCTGCATGTTCCCCATGGAGCTGGGAATCTGATCCTACCCCACTGAGGTGCCTGGGACTCCCTTGCCTCTCCCCAGCCAAGACCTTGGCAGTGAAAAATCCCCTCCCTCAGTTATAGCTCTGCCGTGCTGTGTCTTCTGCAGCTTTATTAGAAGATGATTTCATGTTTTCTTCCAGGAAGGATGTTACGTAGCTGAGACTAGATCACCATGGAGCTTCTTGGAAACTCCTGGGTGATGATTCCTTGTTTACAGCCACACTTGGAGCTTTGTCAGCCAGATTCCAGGCGGTGCCCTGTGCACCAGGTTGGTGCTGTGGTTCCTCAGCCAGTACAGTCTGGAAGGGTGGGTGTCCTGCAGCATTTTGTGGCATCAGTGTCAGGACATGTAAACACCCTTCACCATCTGTCAGTGAGCAGACACCAAGCCAGCTCACACAACGTGCTTGCTGTGGACACAGAGTCACAGAAAGGTTTGGGTTGGAAGGGACCTTAAAGCTCATCCCATTCCACCCCAAAGCCGTGGGCAGGGACACCTTCCACTGTCCCAGGTTGCTCCAAGCCCCATCCAAACTGGCCTTGAACACTTCAAGTTTAGGCACTGTTGTCTTACTACAGCCCTTGGGCTGCTGCAGAAATGAAAAAGTGGGTATTTTGGTCAATTCCAGTAGCAGAGTAACTAAAATAAGGTATAATTCAGTGTCATGGAATTTTGTTTATGAAACTTTCATGGAAAAAGCAAGGTTTCCAAAGACAGAGCCAGCTCTAGAGGGAGAAATGGATATGTTTGCATTTCAAACCATTACTGGCATGCAGATTGCCAAGGACATACTTGCTAGTGGTAGACAAGACTGGTGATCAGGAAATTTTACTGCTGGGGAAGGAGATCAGAAAAGGCATTGCTTTAAGGACCTGAAATAAGAGCAGAGGTGAGGACATTGAGATGTAGAGATGAGACACAGAGAAAAACTAATTTTGAAATATTTAAATCCCATTTTCTAAATAGGCAGAACAATTGATGGTGTAGGCCACTTAGAAGATACAAAGGTACATGCACAAATGTAAATGCAGATTTCCAGTATGTCCCTGGATTCTGATCCTTTAAAAAGACAAGCTCATTATATCCTGATCCCACTGAAATTAATGAGAAGATTCCTGCTAGTTTTATCCTTATTTATTCATTTTTTATACTGATCTTATTGAGATAATTGAGACACAAAGAGCCACAGTGACAACACATTCCACTTTTGTTACTCAGGCAAAAAGAGCATCTGACAAAAGCAAAAATATCTCTTCATAAATATGTTCAATTGTGAGAAGATTCCTCTACCATTCAAATTTCTGGAGGGTTCATCTTTGGTTTTCTCAGCAGTTATGTCCTGGTACCAAATTTTTCTAGCTTTCTGGATGAATATGAGTGCTCTTCCCTTTTGAAATAAGTAGGATACAAATAAACACCATCGTGTCCTAAACTAATGGACAACTTTTCTCTAAGTTTAACACCCAGATGTTATAAAAATTGAAAGTGCATGCTACTGAAAAGCAACTGATTTTCGAACTGATTTTATATCAGGTTAAAAAATAGCAATGATAATAAAAAATGAACAGTGCTGTGATTTGGTTGGATTTTTCTCTAAATTTATGATGCTCTTGAGAGCCTAGATATGTGTTAACTTGTGTGTTGGAAGCAAAATGTACCCTTTGAAAGGCGTACTTGTAAGCTTTTACTGAAATGGAAGTGTTTCAAATACATGGAATTCATCAGCATTTGCACAACGGTTTAAAAACCTTATGGTTAGTTCAAAATGCTTCTTAGTGCTGTTTCAGCAACTGCAGCCATCAGAGCTATAAAGCTCGAGTGTCTTGGCCTTGTTGTAATAAAACATCTAAACCCTCTCATTTTACCATTTCTGCTTTCTTTTTCCCAGAAATCGTGAGAAATTTTTAAAAACGTCGCTATTTTATTTTGACCCATGCCAGGTTTCACCCAGCTCTAGATATGTTTTTCTGCCGCTCGTGAAAACCTCGCAACAATAAATTCACCCCTGCAGGATCCAGATTAAACAGTTATTTTGGTGGTGGCCGTGGCTGTGGTGTGGAGAAATGTTGCTGCAGTGACAGCACCTGCAAAAGAGGGAACAGGAATGAGAGAGGGCTTCGTTCATCTGCAAATGAGGGGAGAGGTGAAATCCTTCCCAGAACAGGCTTACTTCTTATCGATGGAGTTTTTAAAATTGCCAGAATTCCTTCTTTTTGAGGCAGCAGGCAGAGCTGCTGTGCTGCTGTTCAGCAATGTCACAAAACGTCACCACACTGGAACCCCAAGGTGTTCAAGGTGCTTTGAAATAGAGTGGTGTATGAGGGTCAAAGTTACTAAGAGATGAAACAAATAGAAATAAAGTTAATTGTTCTTAAATTCTGGGACTTACACAAATGGTGTCTTTGACTTACCATGAATCAATTTTGCCAGAGACACCATGCTAATATTTTGATGTGCAAATCCATAACTGTATAATCCATGCTGGACTGTCTAGGTGGTGGTGCTGGTTTTCATTGTGTTGCTTACTGGCTCACTCCATCCCCCTTCTGTCCTCATTTTCCCTCAGATTTGCATCAGGCAAAATACAACCACACTTTTCAGCATTTCAAGATTTTTTTAAAGAGATATTTAGATGTAAATGTTTAGATCTACTCTTGAAAACACTATATGGTATGGCAAAGAGCACACAAATCTTTGGGATTTTATTAAATGCTGCCTGAAATGCTGTCTGAGGGCAGGCTTTATACCTCTTTCTTGCTGGATGCAGGCAACTGCATCTACTTGAAGGAGTTTGTTTTGTAAAATATTCTTCATAATGAGACAAAAGATCTTGGGTTGGATTTTTAAGATGCTTCAACACAGTGTTTTTTTTGTATCACTGATTTTTACGTCTTTGCAAAGCAGCTGAAATATTTTCTCATGGAGGCTTCTATTATTTTCCTCCAGTGTTTGCTAGCATGTGAGGAAGAGATCACACACATTTTTATCCCATTGTAAAGAGGAGACTTCCATGGACACCACGCTGGATATTCCAGGGAAGCCCATCAACTAATTCAAGGTCAGAAATCAACCTGCGTTTAGGGGAGAGGAGCAGTGAGCCTGGGAGCAGGGCTGGGAGGTCTGGCTGCCCCTCCAGCCACGCTGCCTGCATCAATCTGAGGCAGGTGTCCCTCTCCCCTGTCCAGTCATGCCCATCCCATAACAACCTGTTGTTATCCAAGCCGTTCTTCTGCTGCCATGACTTGGTTGTTAAGCTCCTGGAGAGCAAACACAGAGGCTGCCCACACTGGCAGGGAGTTGAGCGTGGCTCGAAGCGCGCCGGCAGCTCTGGCTGTGATTGTGGCAGTGGCCAAGCTCTGCCCTCCTCCCTTCCCGTGGCTCTCAGCGATGCAAAGCCCTGGGTTTTTTATGTAACCATAATATTTTTGTTCTGTGGCTGCAAAAAAAAAAAAAAAAAAAAAGCTGGGCTAATCCCAGGACAGTGGGAGTCCTGAAGTGATTTAGAAAAAAAAACAAAGGGTCTGTGAAATATGAAAATCTGGGCTGGCTTTTACTTGCTCTGTGGAAAACCAGGAGATAATGTGTATAAACAGGGAGTGGAGAGATGTAGCAGTAAGCCAGACAAAACCCACCAGCGTGAAGCAATTCAAAGCAGATAGGACAATATTTCTGAACCAGAATGATGGGAGAACAGCAAAAACCTTTGCACAAAAGTTACTCTTGGTACTCTGTGGCATCAACTGTGGAGCTGTGTGAACTGGACAGAGCTGACTTTACCTTGGTTTCACTGAAATAGCACAGTCTGCTCATGGGCTGGGGCTGCAGCTCCTCAGGGCAGCTCCAGTTTTATGGTTTTCTAGTTAGTCACTCACTTTCTCTTCCTGCTTGTGGCTTTCTCCTGCAAGAGCAGATAGAAAATGTTATTTTGCTGTTTCTTTCAGAAGCAAATTAGAGAAAGGTGATGCAGGCTGTTGGGAGTGTCCAGGAGGTTGAGTGGTGCCTGACACTCCTCATTACTGGGACTGGAGGGGTTTGGCACTGCCTCCACCTGCCAGGGTCCAAGGAATTCCCTGTTGCTGCAGGGACTGCCTTCAGCCTTTGGGCAATGCAGCACCTTTAGGTCCAGCTGCAGTATCTGCTGGCAAATACTGAATTAAAAATGGGAAAAAGACAGTTTTCCTGCCATGTTGGTGCCTGAGCACCTCAGTCTCTTCAATTTATTTCCTCCTTAATGTTAGAGGTGGGGGAAGAGGTGGCTCAGGAGCAAGGTGCCCTCTGCCCTTCTGTAGGAGAAGCCACAGCCCAGCCAGCAGTGTAGTCCCTGAGGGTGGGAGTGGGGGAAAACCTGTCCCTTGGTGCCCTGCGTGGGCACAGAATGCTTATTGACACCCAGCCATGGAACAGCTGCTCTGCTTGCTGGCTTCTCCTTCCTGATATTTTCCAAGCAGGCTCCTGTTGGGTAGGATGGCAGGGAGGAGGGAAGCAGTGAAGCCTCATTTGCTGCAGGTGTTGCTCAGAGATCCAAAAGACCACTGTGATCCAGCCATTCCACACAGGCTTTCAAAGCCAGCACGGCAGGGCTTGCTCCAATTTTAGTCTTTACATTTTACAAGCATTGCTGTGACATTCATCCCACTAATGCCTGAACCTGCTGCATCCCCCTGTGAGAAAGGGCATTTTTATATCGTTATTATGGTGGGGTTCTCCTAAGGCAGAACACGGTCATAGAATTTGTTCGTAATCACCTGCTAGGGCTGTGAAAGAGCCAAGAATAGGTTTGTTTCCCCATAGTGGGCCTTAATCACAAAAAAAAAAAAAAATAAAGATCCTTCCACTCCAGTGAAGCAGGTCAGGCTGGGGAGCTGCTTTTGCGCCCGTGTGCATTAGTCCTGCAGTTCATAGACCTCCCTCATTAAAGAGTCACATGCTGCAGCCTGGATGCCAGGCCAATCTTCCAGCCGTGTGTTTTCAGGCTGGAAAGGCGAATGCTGGCATGGAAAAACTCAGCTTTCATTAGGCACTGTCTGAAATCAGCTAATCTCGTTTGAGCGCACACAGGAACGGCGATGCTGTAAACACCGGGGCTTGGTGCCGGGGTTTGCCGGGGGGTACGGCCACATCAGAGACTGTCCTGGCTCTGCTGGATCCAGCAGCAGCCTCCCACTGGCTGGGAAACTATTTTAGCAAAGCCAAGAGAGAGCTGAACCTGCCTAGCACGGATACTGACAGCAAGTGAATAACAATGCCCTTTGGAAACAGTGAGTGAATAAAATCCATGTGAACTTTGGTGTCCCCAGGGAGCTTTGGGGTCCCCAGGCAGCAGGAGTTCAGGTGTCACTGCAGGAGCTGGGGGGGGCTACGGTAAGTGATGAGCTGGCCCTGAAATATTTCTTCTCACGTTACTAAACACCTTTCACTGGCAAGTGAGCAATGTGGGCTTTCCCTCTCTGGTGACCTTTGCTGGCACATCTTCCCGGTGTGCCTCGCTTTCTTCTGACTCCCTTTTCAAGTCCAGCTGTGGGGACCTGCTTTTCCCCTGCTCTGGGAGTCGTGCCCACATTTGTGTCTGTTTTCGTGTGTGCATTTGTACAGGTCTTTCCTCTGGGCTTGTCAGCAGCACTGAGCACAGCAGGACCCTGTCCCTGCCCTGGAGTGAGCTGTGACAGCACCTGTGCCCCTGGAGAGCAGCTGCAAGGAGCTGGGAACTGTCCCCATCAGCCCAGGAGGTCTTTGCAGCCCTGGGGCTCACCTGTGGATACAGCATACATGGTGGAGGGCCAAAATCATCTCAGGTCTCATCTCTTCCATACTCTACATGGCAGCAATAGCTGTGATGGTGCCAGTGTTACAGGGGTTCCTCTACAGCCTGACTCAAGCCTCGCTGGGTGAAGGATGATTTCTAAATGTTTTGAGTGATCATTCATTGCTTCCCAGCACATTGGAGCTGCTTTTGGTTGCTCTCTGGTTGTTTTTTAGCACAACATCAGGAGATGCAGCTGGAGGGTGCTGCCTGGGGTGGGTACAGGTTGTTGTAGGACAGGCGTGTCACTGGGTCTGATTATGTTTGGGGTGTAGAGGGAAATAACTCAAATGTGAAAGGAACTTGCCTTAAAATGAGCATTTTCCTAAATGGATTTGCTCCTCTGATTCATTGCTCCAGTACAAGCTTTCAGCCTCCCCAGAGCAGCTCCTCGTTCACTCATTTTTGCTCTATTAATAAACACACATGAGCACTTAAGTGGAATAATGTACCTCGTAGAAAGGGAAAAAAAAAAAGCAAGCAACACAACTTGCTGTCCCCATGGGAAGAAAAAAAAAAAACCTACACAGGGAAAAACAGTGCCATTCCAGTGGATTTTTGTTTACTGAAATGCACTTGATTCTTAGGCTTAGCTCTTGAGTCTGTGTGGGGCGAGGGCAGTTTATATACTCCTCTTTTTTAAGGTACACAACATCATTTTCCCCCAGATCCTTCCTTTTCTCTCTCTCTTCACACCTTGTTGGGTTCCATATCTGAGTCAAAGCTAGTAGTAATTTTGTGAGGTTTTGTTTGAGCTGAGATTAAATCAGTGTTTAACAGGGAAGCTGGCTCAGGATTGGAGTCTCAGAACACTCACTGTGAACAGTGTGAGATAAAACAATGTTGGAGCAGATCACAGTCTGGAATGAAAGAACAGCTGTGTGATGTTATGAAAAACCTTATTTCTGAAAACTTTGTTCTTTTAGCTGAGGTTCCCTCTCCTTGAATAGCTCTAATGTGTGCAGTCATGTCACTTGTAGATATGTCTGGGGGTCAGCTCCCCTTTTCTCCCCATATTTCTCCTTGCACATTGCAGTTTAGCTGGGATTCTTCTTCCACACTGGAAGAAATCTCACAGCAGCTCTGAAATTCCCTTGCCCTGGGGAGTCCTGTCAGGAGGTTTTCACCTGGGCAGACAACAGGTCTCAAGGGACCAACCTCCCCTGAGCAGCTGGGTAGAGGTTGTATTTTACACTAATACTGAATTATGGTAATGATGTCACTTTTGAGAGGTTTTTCTGTTGTGTTTTATTTCCAGGCATGTGTGTGTTTCTGCGTGTGTAGGACAGAGGGACAGCTCCTTCCAGGACTGGCATTGAAGTCCCTGCTGCCTTGCCAGGCTGCTGCCAGAGGCTCTGAAGCGTGGAGAGCACCTGTGGTTTATCTTCTCCCCCTTGGGGAGTCCAAGCTGTGCTTCACCCTCATTTTTGGGGCGTCTCTTGTGCCAGCAAAGCACACATCCCTCCTCTTCCTCCCCTGCAACACCAGGGCAGCCTGCAGCTCCTCCACCTTGCCCTGTCCTCTCCTGCTACCTTCCCAGGCGGTGTGCAGGAGGCTTTGAGTGTCAGAGTGAGAGGGGCACCTTTGGCACTGCTGGGAGAAGCAGTCTGGCTGCCTCCAGGCTCCCTTTGCAAGGGGGAAAGCAGAGGATCTTGAAACGAGCCCGGGGTATTAATAAGCCAGGCTGCCCCACATAGCGGGAGTGAAAGTGGGACAGTCAGCACACTGCTAATTTTACACGGGCCCAAGGGGATTTTTTTTCCAGGGAGTGTGTTATCATTATTTTGTGTCCTAAAGGGCCTAAAATTAGGGCTTGTAAGAAGCAAGCCATGGTTGGAGGCTTCATCCCAGGCCTGGGGAGAGCTGGGTCTCCTCATGCTCGTGCCCTGTTGCAGGTACTCCTCAGCCTGGCAAGAAGAGCTGGAAGCAGAGGTGCAGAGGGGTCTGGCTGCAGTCCCCTTCTGCAGCCCCCACCCCTGCCCTGTGCCTCTCCCAGTCTGGCAGCGAGGGATGCCCACTCTGCTCCAGCCCCGGGGACATCCGTGCTGCAGCAGGGCTCGGCTGCTTCTCTGCTGCAGCGTGGGAGCTGTGGCCAGTGCTAAGTGAGGGATGTGCTTTTGAGCATGAAGACTTCCAGCCAGTTAATTACAGAGAATGTTTGCAGCTTCTCTTTAAATCCCAGAACTGCCTCTGAGCACCCCCTTCCACGGGCAGGCTTGGATGCCATCCAGGATGGGAGCGGGGGGCACGTTGGTGGATCCTCAGCCCTGCCAGGGCTCCTGGCTCACCCACCACACTGCTGGGCAGCAGCCAGGGGAGCCCGGGGGTGTCCAGCACCCTGAGCACGTGGCCTTGGACAGGTTTGGGGTTTGAGTTGTGCTTCCCACCCTCAGCGATGTCCCCCTGACAGCTGGGCTGAAGGGCCCCATCCTGCAAGGGGCTGAGCCAACCTGAGCAGTGCAGTGTTCAGTCAATGGGTTTGTTCACAGGCTTAAAGTTAAACACTTCGTTAAGTGCTTTTGCCTAATTAGGCCAGACCACGCTGTTCCTTGTGGGACTGAGTGCGAAGTGAGGCACACTAGATTAGAACCAATATTTTCAAGCGTAAAGCTAAAAATGAAGCACTCAGCCCCCAGTTCTGCAAATAATTAAGCACATGGGTAATTACTGATTTCATTCCATTCATCAGTTGTGTTGATTTCAGTAGGGCTGTGAGATGCTGGTGGTTACTCAAGTGTGTGAGTGAATGCAAGGTTGGGCCCCTGGGTTAAAAGATCTCAGGGACTGGGGAAATGGATGTTTGTAGAGTGTCTGGCACATGGGGTCTGTGCTGCCTGCATGTGTCCCTGGGTAGTACCACAAGAATAATAATGCCACATTTAAGTACTAATGATTTTTAAAGATGCTGAGCACTGGCCTTACCCATGGAAATGTGGCTTGGGCTTTCTGTGGCAAGCAAGCCTTGTCATTAATGGGGCAGATGAAACAGCATTTGATAACTGGACGAGGACATCTGTAGCCTCATGTCCACCTGGGTTGTTATATTGCCCAGGGAGGCTGTGGACTCCCCATCCCGGGAGGTGTTGAAGATCAGGCTCTCAGTAACCTGATCTAGCAGAAGGTTCCCTACCCATGGAAGTGGAGTTGAAGTTACATGGTCTTTAAGATCCCTTCCAGCCCATACAATTCTGCTGTTCTCTGATGATTTTCCAAAATATGAATGTTAAAATAACTATTTTCATTACTGCAGCCCCCAACCCAAAAGGAAAAAAGTGAAATCCAGGCTGAAGTAGAGCTTGACTCAAGAAGTCAGCAAGAAAGACTTCAGCAGATATTCTTTTGTCCGTTTGCTTCTCCCCGGGCATGATTTGTTTTGTTTTAATTCCTTTTAAAACCAGGCACAGCTCTTACCGGTGAGGAAATACTAAATTCATGGTATCTTTTTGTTCCCCTGCAGATGATTTGACAGCGATGTTTACAGAACTCACGATTCAGGAAAAAAAATAGAAACGAGAAGGGAGGAAAGAACAGGAGCGAACTGAACTGAGCTGACCCGGGAGAGGCTCCTGCCACTCCACGAAGCAGCTGGCAATGATGCCTTTGATAAGGTGCCGTGCTGAGGGGGCTGTTACACGATTTCTTTTCTGCATCCAGACGGCCGCGGCTCTAAGCGGATTGTGGGTGCCCTCGGGGGGGTGACAGCGCCGTGCTCTCAACCAGAGCTGCCACCAAGCACCTCGTGCCACAAACAAGGCTCATTAGCATAGCTCAGCAATTAAAGCCCCGCTCAGTCTGCTGTCCTGAGATAAAGAACTCCCAATTTATGGCCCGGTTGACTTTCGCTGGAGATGAATTGGCTGACAGCTTGGAGTGGTGACGTTTTGTCTCCTGAGTGCAGCTGTTCGCAAGGGTGATCTTTCAGAATGTGACTTTTCCACAGCCCAGCCAAGGGTATTAGCACGAACTAATTACAGGGAGAAGCCAGGGGCAATGGTTTTCTAGGAGAGGGAACATCACAGCCCCCGAACAGCTGGGTAGTGCCAGTGCTTTTCTCTCCTGGAAAACAAGGGCCCTGCTGGAGGAGAGCTCCCCATCTGGCAAGCTCTTCTAATTCGTATAATAAATGCAAATGATATTTATCTTCTTTATTTTTTACTAGACTTTAATGAAGTTTAGAGAGGACTGGGCACATGAGGCAAGACACGGGGCTTGTCTTTGGAGTGAGCATGTTGCAATATTTGATCAGTGATACTGTGTTACAGGAGCTGTCTCCGCCTTAGTTTGTTTTCAATGTTATGAACATTACTTTCAGGAAAGAAGTTTTCTTCTGCTTTTATCTCAGTCCAGTGATCTTTTGCTGTTTGATTTTGGGTCTTATGGGTTGAGCTTGTGTAAAACAACAACATAGCAGGAGGTCACCTCACACAGAGCTGGTCAGCGATGCACGGGGACAGACCCGGTGCAGGGATGTGATCGGTGCAGGAGAAGGGCCAAGAAGGTGTCTCTGAGTTCTGCCACTTTGGAGAATGAACTCTTTGTGCACTGAGTGCCCGTGTAAACCTTCTTTTTTCTTATTAAAAAAAACTTTTCAGTGAGTACGTGGATCCCCATAGAACTAATTTAAGTCCGTTAACAACAGACTCACTTTTCTTAATTACCCTTTGTAGAATCATCTCAGGATTCCCGGGGGCTCTTGGTCTGCAGGTTGAAAAGTGCCTATACATTGAAGGATGAGGTGTCTGACGATGGTGGTTGGGAATACAGAGCACAATTTCTGAATCAAGGATGAACCTACTGGTGTTTGTTTTGTCATGATCCCTCTGATTTACCCCAGCTTGTAACTCCAGGGAACACTGTTCAGAGTGAGAGCCAGTGATGCACCATGGCCCAGGTGGCCACAAATTCTGTGTTTGCTGCAGACAATGTTGGTTTTGAGTCTGGGCCAAGCAAGGAGCCAGCCCAGGCACTGAGTGGTGAGGGATAAGAACATAAGACTCTGATCTCTGCTTGTGCCCACATAAACAGCAGCAGGAGGCCTGGTGTGTCTGGGGCTGGAAGATCAGCTTGTGTTGACTCTTTTGGAGCCAACAAAAGTGCTGGTTAATCTGCGTGTGGCTACTTTGAAATGTCACTGCTTTTCTGGCAGCGGTGACTCAAGGATTTCTTTGGATGAATGGTGGTGGGGAGGGAATAAGCTGTGTACATTAATGGCTAACTACATGGTGTATTTCTTCCCAAGCGTGCGGGATGTTTTGGCTCTTTTCATAGCTTGTGGCTCCCTGCCACAGATGCTGGTAAGTGTCTGAGGAGCCCCCAGCTCTATATTCATGCACATGTTCAGGTGTATCCATAGGGAGCAGAGACATGGCCAGTGTGAGCTCCAAGGGTCAGAACTGCCTGGTCCACTACAGCGTCTCCCTCTGCTACTGTGTGGAAACAGACCTTGGATTCTGTGATTCCAGGATTGCTTCTTCCTGCTGCAGAGTAGGTATTGCCTGGCAGAAGTGTTTCAGGAATTAAAAAAAACCAAAATTGAGACCAGCAGAGCAAGCAGCCTCAGCAAACTGTCGAATGTACATTTTTCTTCATTATTTTCTCACTGAACAATGATGATGTCTGATGGAGCATTATGGATGGGGAGAAGGAAAGATGTGTTAGCAAAGCTTTAAAACTAGCCACTGCTCTGGCTAGTGAGGCAAAAAGGAAATTCTGGCTGTAGCAGCGGCTAAACCCAACAAGAGAGAACTGGACCTAAGCTGGAGTGAGGGAGTGGAGCTTGAATAAAGGCCCTTACTGGGTCAAACAAAAATACTTTCACTTTACCCCTTCTCCTTGTCTTCTTATCTAGAAAATGAACACTCACATGGGCATAAAACTCACACCCAATCACTGCATGGGTGGCTTGCACATTCAGCTGTGGTGGTGGTGGCTGCTGTAATTTGTTGTGATTTTGACCCAAGGACCTTTCTAATCTTTGAAAGATGAGGAAGACTAGGAACTGGTGTCTTACTGCACATCTGGGAAGAGCTGGAGACAGGCTGGTGATCCCTGACACCAGATAGAAATACACAACTTTTCACTCAAACCAGTTTGGTGAATGCATGTTTTTGACCTTTCTAGTGTAATTGTGAAACCACAAAACGGTAAATGAAAGCTAAGGTGCTCTGCCCCTGGGGCTGTAGTTTCTTAATTGCATTTTGGACAGATATGGTCACATTTCTTTAAGTGTCTCAGACTTCTCTGTTGGAGAGGATTGCATTTAGTGCTCTGCTGTAGACTGCAGAATAACAGGGATCCTGTGGTGTGAGCTGGGTGCACTCAGCATCATTTGCAGAAGTGCCCGGAGATGTGTACAACTCGAAAATTCTCCAAGTTCTTCTCCAGTGTCTTAGAAATCACATGGATTCCCAGGGTGTTGACTCTCTGGCTGGTTTAAAGCAACAGGTTGGAGATGCACCTGTGCTTGGTGGGCAGTGAGGTTGCAGTGCCTGGTTGGGAGCTGGTCACAGGTGCAGTAAAATGGAATATATTGTTCTCTGTCATGGTTTCTCTTACCAGAAAACAGAGAGAGAGACTCCTGTGTGGCTGTTATCACACACTGATGAGCTGAGTTTTTTGTGCTGGTCATTAGTGGACAAGAAGAAAAGGAGCACTCACACCACCATTGATCATATCAGGTGAAACACAGGAGTGGATAAAGAGTTTGGATCTTGCACTGCTGAGTTGCTGGGTCTCCCTGCTGGCTCCCACTGTGGCACTGCAGGGAGGGGGCTGTGCTGCCAGCCTGGAATCCTTCCAGGTAGCCAAATCCATCTGCTAAATAAGACAGAGTGGTTTGCACACCATAAACTGGAGAAAGTCCTTCAGGAGCTGACTCTGTGCAAGTGACCCAAGGCCCCTCACTGCAGCTCCGTGCTCCCTGACTCTGGAATTCCACACCAGAACGTGGCTGCAGAGGTAAACACCAGCTGGGTGTCATGTGAGAGGGAGGGAGATTAGTGGAACTTGACAGCTCCTGGATACAACCAGCAGTCTTGAATTTCATATTCCTTTGGAATGGGGAGATCAAAGAGCCGTGATTTGGAAACAGCCGGCAGCCTGTCACGGTGCATTAGGAGGGAACAACAGCCCCGCGCCCAGGTGAAAATCGCTTTTGTGTGACTTGGTATGTGGCTTCAGGATGGGAATTCCAAAATGCCCAAGGATTAGGCATACAATACACAAGTCCTTTGTGAGTTTGGCTAAGTGCTCTGCTGCCTGCTGGAATTTGCCACCCTGGGTTGCATTCTCCAAAACAGAGAATGAAGAGAGAGGCCCTCGTGGGGCAGATGGGGATGGCTAAAGGGGTGCTGAGCTGGAGCTGGCACCTCTGTCTCAGGGGCAGGTGCTCAGCTTGGGATCACATCTGCTTTGAACTGACAGCTGAGCTGCCTGGTGGAGCTGGGGGGGACAGGGCTGGCCTGACACCACAGCTGGGAAGAGGAGGAAGAGGCACACAGCCACCAGTGAGTCTCTGGGCACACAGCAGCTGGGTCAGTGCTGTCCTCACCTGGGCTCACCTTGCCCCGTGTACGGAATGGGCTTCAGAGCAGGATGAATACACAACTCTTGTACACATCCATGCAAGGATTTCTTTCCTAAAGCACCTCCAGGCTTCTTTTCCATGTATTCATGCAGGATCTTTCTGACCCCATGTACACTCTTGGTGTTCACATCCATAGCATTATAAGTGGTGATGGCGTGTTGAAATCTTTCAGAGGGACCAGCCCTGAATGCCAGACTTTCTGTGGGATTTCTGTGCTTCAGTTACCTCTGACAGGATGCTCAAAAGTGCTTAGTGTAAAGCCTGAGCTCTCCTTTTATTGCAGCTGCAGGTGCTGATTTGGCCATTTAACAGGAGCAAAAATAACTTAAGCAAAAGATGCCCTTTTATTAAGCCATCACTGTACCTCAGGTAAAGCCTTCTTATTCTATAAATAGATGTCACTTTGCCCTAGGAACAGCCTGGTGTTTTATTAACCTTGTCTCTTCACTAGAACCTACCACCTATTCTGTAGTGCTAAAATGGGAAAAGCTCTTAACTTTTATAGCCTATCTCAGTTCTTGGCTTCCAAGTGCCTGTGAGACCATTGCATTTGGTTTAAGGACCAGTTATGACTTTTTTTTTTTTTAAATGGACACTTTTTGGTTTTGTTTTGACTTTTTCCCTGCTATTGATTTGCAGTGCTACAGAAAATAACAGCTGAATTACATTTGGCTTCTCCTGCTTCCTTTCTCTTTGAGATGAGGTTACAACGACCTCATCTACCTAAATCAATAATGTGCACCCAAATCTAATAAAGATTTAGCAGGGCCTGTAAAATAGCATGTAGCCCAGATGGAAAGGGAGGCCCTAATGTCCAAGCCACTCATTAGCTATTTATCAACCATTAATGATGAGAATAGGAGTGGTGTGTGGGGAGAAGGACACAAAAGCAAGACAGCAGAGAACCTTCCTGAATATGACGAGGAGACAAAGACTGTAAAACACATGTGCAGGCTGCAGCCTGACACTGGCTGGGGACAGGGAAGTACCTAAAAAGTGGAATTTCAGAGGGAGTTTACTTGCAGAATCCCAGATTTTTATACAAAAAACCCCTGAAGTTACTGTACAAGAGAACATAACAAAGAGCTGGAATACATTTGGCTTCCCATGAGCTGACCCTGCATCCCTTTGCAGATGTGAAAGCACAAAAAGATGAATTTCCTGGAACTGAATATTGTAACCTTTTTGCTTTTTCTTCAGTAAAAGAGAAATAATCTGTGTGATAGTGGGCCCATCTCTTAATCAGTAGAAGTGTTAGGAAAAATCCACAATTTCCATATTTTTTGCTTTAATTCCAAGACTTTTCTTTCGGCTGAAGGAAATGAGCATGTTTTGAAATGAAATGAATTCATGAAATGAGTGGCCATCAAAGTTTTTTTTCACCAAATTGTCTGAGCGCAGAATAAGGCAGGCAGTGAGTGCAAATAGAGAAATATAATTTTTCATCACTGTTTTTTTGTTTTAGTGGTGAAACATTATTTTTATACGGGTTTGAAACTTTCACACTTTTCTTGGGGGGAGAGGTGTTGATATTTGTTGGAGATGGGAAATATTTTTTCAAGAGCTGGAGCAGTAGCACAAGAAGGAATTTGGCATCTCTGGAGTTTGTGGTATGCACAAATACAGTCATGTTCCATGAAACCATATTTTGGATTCCAGCAATGCAGAACATAGTAGCAATTTCAAAGCAAACAGGAAATAGAAGTAATTAGTCAGGCAGGAGAAAGAATCCCAAACATGACTAGGATACCAAATGCTTTACAAAGCAGTAGCCAAAGCCCTGCCTTTTAATCTTCTTTGAATATTCCTTCAATCTTGATCTGCGGGTGGAAAGCCAAAATCAGTTACAGTAAATTTGAATTCTTTTTGGTGAAGGCTGACTTCAAATTTATCTGTTAAGTAGCTGCAATGAATCTTTTCCTCTTCTGGAGAAGTAACTGCTCCTTGCTGCACATATCTCACCTGGCCGTGGTGCACAGCCAGGTGCTCTGGCACAAGGTGGGTGTGGGAGGCCAAGTCCCTCTCCCTTTCCAACAGCATCTCCCGTGGCTCCAGCTCTGCTGTGAGCAGGGGAAGGAGCTCAGCAGTGCTCCTTGCAGGCCTGGCCCTTGCTGGGAATGGAGGCAGCTGTGCAACATTTTTCAGGATGGACTGAGGAATCCGCTGCATCCTTTGCCAGCTTGCTCTTACTGTTTAAAATCTGTATTTTCTATTTGAAGTTGTCTGGCTTTAGCTTCCAGCCATGGGTTCTTGTTAAGCCTTTCCCTGCTAGATTAAAGAGCCCTTTATGACTGGTATTTTCTCTCCAAGGAGGTACTTAATACCCTGTAATCAAGTCACCCTTGGTCTTCTCTTTGATAATCTCAATAAATCCCGCCCGTCAAATTTCTCACTGGAAGCAGTTCCTCCTCCCCAGCCTTTAAATTGTTTTGGTGGCAGTTTTCTTCTCCCTCTAAGTTTTACAGTTTCTTATAACCAAGTAGAGATCCAGGGGTTGTCTGTGGTGTTTCTGCCTGAATCCCACCATGGTTAATGGAGAAACCCAAATGTGCCAGGGGAACACAAATGCTGGGCTGTGGGACTGCAGCTGCAGAGGTGCTTCCAGAGGCACTCTGTTCCCACGTAGACTTGCAGGGCTGTTGGCATTCCTGCATTCCTTGTGCCTTGCTCTATAACTGGAATAAATCAATTTTTATTAATGATCCCAGCTTACCAGAAAAGTCATTAGACTGTATGATTTCCTCCTGGGAAAACCATGGATTGTCCATAGCTGTGAGGATCACTTTTGCAGAGCTGTGGAAATACCATCTTTTGAGGAGAGACTTAGGAAAGGAGGGGTCTCCATGGCCACGGCTGGCTCTGGTTTGGCAGGGAAAGGTTTTGCACATGGAAGGGATAGCTTGGCAGACATCCCGTGACACATCAACCTTTCCTTCCTGTTGGTTAAACTGTCCTGAGGTTTTACTGCCAAAGGTTCTCCAGGAGATGCTGGATGAGGAAGGACCCCACGGGGTGTTCCGCAAGTTCTGTTGTTTTACCATGGTGAAACACGTCCTGTTTTTTGACTCAGTGCAAGTACTGGTTCTGCTGGTGGCTGCCCTGCACCTCTCAGGGTTTGCATGCCTCATAAACAGGTTTTGGATAGAGTGCATTCATTTCCTTCTGCAAATATGCTCATGAATGCATGGTAAGTTTTCTTTGTCTGTCTTTCTCCATCAGGACTGCAAAGGTTTGGGTTTGTTGGCTTGTTCCCCCCCCACCCCCCCGGAGCAGTAAATCAACAGGCTGTAATTAAAGATGTTAAGAAGCTCCTTCATTTTCCAGTCCAAAGTTTAATTTACTGAAGCATCTCTAACTATCTGGCAGCTGAATCACACATTCTGTATTTCTCTTCTCCTTGATGGAGCGGGACAGCAGACCAGGGACTCCACATTCAGAGACTCTCAGTGCTGCTGAGTGTATCTATCAGCCAAAGACACCTGTGGCTGTTCACCTCCCCTCTTTCAGAGGAAGATCTTTTTCACAGCACTGCTCTAGACCTGTGTTTTTCCATGCACTGGTTGCCACCGTTGTTCTCCTTTTGTTTCCAAAAAGAAAAAAAGAAAAAAACCAGATGGCTTTAGTGCTGTTTACCCCAGGAAACATTTTGAGCATTCAGTAATAAAACTGGGAGGAAATCCTTCACTTCCTTTATGCCTCCTAGCAAGTAACCACATCAATATGAAGTGAGGATGTTTTTGGGTACTAACCCAATGTCACCGATCAAAACACAGCCATAAATACTTTCAAGATGCAGCCTTGAATCAGGATGGTGGATGAGGAAAAGCCACTTCTGTTTTGGAAAGGAATTCTTTCCTTCTGCAACCACTTTCTAAATTGCACTGACATTTAGCAATTAACATACAAAAGCTTTTGTATCCGCAGGATCATTTTTCATGTCAATAAACACATTCCTTCGCTTTTTGGTGCAATGCTTAATAATTCTCATTTCCTGTAGGGGAAGAGAGCCCTTGTACTTTATTTGTATGACACAAATTACATGGAAGAAACAAAGCCATATCTGATCGTAATTATTAAATTAAGAACATTTGCATAAATCCCTTTTTCCCCCCCCCTAATCTAGTTTGCTGTTGGTAAACAGTGTGTTATCTAGGTTTAGCAAAGCATTTGGTTTCCAGCCAGATTTTTGCTTTCCCCTTGTCCTTTTTGAAGTTCTCTTGGCAGGCAGGATCTGCTTCTCCTAAGCTATCTGTCATCACACAAAGTGGATTCCAGCTTCAGACAACAAACGAGTTGCTATTCTGGATTCATGGGCTGAACTGTCATTAAGGCACTGCCTCTCTGCTCTGGGGTTTTAGGATTTGTCTCTGTTCCAGCCTGAAGCTCTGCTCTGGGAGCTCCTCTGGGGGCTCTGAGGTGCTCCCAGTCTGGTGGGTCCCTGGGCTGGGTGCTGAGGGGACAACTTGGTGTGTGGGACTGCTAAATTTGGAAAAGGACTGTCTGGTCTCCATGGGAGCCCCTCAGATTTCCAAGTTGGAGTGACACGATGGCAGTTAGGATTGAAGAGAGAAGAAAAAATGAAGAATAAATGTATTCCCCCCCCCGCCTGGAAGCAGGGGTGTGTGCTGACAGAAATGATCTAACACCTCCTGCAGAACAGGAGATATTAGAAACACCTGAAATATCCATGAAATGTTTGTGCCTGGCAAAGTGGAGCCCTGGTCCCTGGCTTGCTCTTGAGGTGCTGTGGGGCTTGTGCTCAGTCCCTGTAACCATGAGCAGCCTGTGGTGGCACAGTGCAAATCAAGCAGTGAATGCTGGTGTCTGCTGAACTGCTTAGCTGGAACCTGCAAGGTGCAGGGAGCATGGATGGGAGTCTCCAGTTACCTTTATTCCCCTTCAGGTGGCTTTCTTGGGATGTTGGAAGGGTTGTAGGTTTGGGTGGATGAGTATAAAGGCTGGGGCCATGTCAGGCTGCTGTTAGCTAGAGTTTCTGGGTGGTTGCTTGTAAGAGCTTTGGTGGGTGTGTGGGAGAGGCTGTGGTCTCCTTTCCCATTCCCATTCCCATTCCCACATATTTTGGGACAACCTGATTTCACTCCCCTGCAACTACCTTCTGCTGCTCCCCTCCCTTCTTGGGGAAGTCCTTCTTCCCCTCCCCAGCTCTGCTGTCGGTTATTCATTTTCAGTATTATTTATTTCTTTACAAGGGAGAGAATTCAACAGCAATTCCAGTCCTGAGCAACAGAGACTTTTGTAGGGAATGAAAAGACACTGGGTGCTTTTGAAAGTAGCATTGATGACCATCTCATAAATAGTAGCATTTTCCTCTACTATTCCAGGAAGCCCTGTCAGATCTCAGCCTGGAAATCTTTTCCTTTAAAAGCCTGTTATTTAGTTGCTGGTTTCCTTTTCCTAACTGGAGATGCAGCAGGCTCCAAAAAAGTTGGTGGTAACCACGGAGAAGTTACCCTGCTGAGATGTGCACATCCCATGTGTGATGTGCTCTCACTGCTCTGCCCTGGAGCTGGCTCCCAGGTTTGTGCATCCACAGTGCTGTGGCAGCTGCAGCTCCTGGCTCTGCCTGCTCTGCAGTGCCTGGTGTTGGGGTGATGGGCTGGGCTGCCTTGTGGCCCCTGGCTCAGCCAGGGCTGGGGTCTGTCACTCGTCCCTTCCCTGCCCCGTGGCACTGAGCTGTGCCTTGGTGCATGGGGGAGAAGAAGGAGGTTGGATATGAGTGAAACTGGACAGGTCATGGAGCTGAATCTCTCTGGAGCACACCACCTCCAGCCTTGCAGGTGTCACTGTAGGTGTCAGGTTATGTCTCCACGGTGTCTGGATTAGGGGCTGGACCACCTGGACACCACCAGCACAACCAGCTGGTGGACAGCCCACCTCCCCAGGGTGCACTTTGCTCAGAGAGCAGCCTTGCAGGCTAACACAGCACGTCCTGATTGCCCGGTGACTCTGTGACACACAGAGGTGTTGGCACCGTGAGGTACCTGACAAATCCTGCAAAGGAAGGATTTAAGAAGCGTGAGTGAAAGGAGAGGTCCTACATTTTTGGACTCTGGTCCAACTACCTTTAGAGACAGGAGGCTCACATTGATTTAAATGGAATCTGGATTGACCCCTAGTAAATGAGATCATTTGCAAAATTGAAGCCTTTGTTTACTTGCTGGATTGGAGCCTGGCTGTTGGTGGGGTCCCAGAGACAGAGAGCCAGGCACTTAACTTGAAACGACTTTACTGCAATAATGTCATTACGTTTTATTGACCAAGCATTTCCACAAGTGGTGAAAGGGGATTATTGGGAGATTGGGATGAATGTGCATTATGCCACTTTTGAATCATGTCCTGTTTGCAGGGAAGATGTGAGCCCTGATTGAGTGACCCACTGGGCAGAGGGGGGTTGTGTGTAGGAGCTGTGCTACTGTGTGCATGGGAGCTGGGGGCTGCCTGGATGAAAAGTTCTGGTGCAAAACTACAAAGCCATATCAGAGGAAACGCTTTCAATGTATCCAAATCAAGATGTGTGGGGTTTTATTTTTGCATGTGTTAAGTATCCCTGAGCTCTTTTTGGTCAACTGATAGTCATTAGACAAAGCTGCATTGCTTGGCAATTTACTCATTGCAGGGCTGCGACTTAACTGCTAACAGAATAATACTTTTCCTCATATGTAACTTATAATTTGTTGGATGTGCACCCAGCTCCTGCCATGGATTAAAGTTCCAGAGAGGTGTGCCACTGTTCTCCAGGCACTGACAGCCTTCAAATGGCTGTTGAGCACAGCCAGATGCAAAGTGTTAGCACAGTTGCTTGCAAAGGCCTTTTCTCTTGCACCCACACTCAGCTAGGAAATGAAATACAAGATCACCGTGACATCAATAAAACATTCTGTCAGCAAGATGTTTAAGTTACCTGGAAGCTGAATTCCATTTACAGGAATGGCAGCGGAGTACACTCTCTGCATTTTTTTCCCCCAAGAATCAGTTTCTCTGATTGATTGCATTTGTGTTTCATCGTGTATTTCCATCACAATTCTGTGATTCTGTGTTAGTGAATCTTGTTTCCATTTGTGGTATTTTTATGAGGATTATGAAAGGGAATGACACTAAACTGGGAGCTTTAGGAGAATGGTTTTGAAGCAGAAACAATGCGACTGTAAAAGATTTCCTGTATTTGTTAATATTCATCTGGGCTTGGGTCTTTAGGTCCCAATACTCTGCATTGGAGGCTATTCTAAAATTTATTGCTCATAAGGGAATCTTTTGGCATATGTATCTAAATATACCAAAGTATTTCTCATCAAAACCACCTCAGTGACTTTTCCCACATTTTTGTGACTTTGACTGTGCTGAATACGCCCAACTTCAGTGATTCTTATACAGGAATTCTTGGCAGGATCATCATAAGATATATGCCCTGATCCTCCAAGACTGGTGACATGACTGGTGTGAGGACCTAAGGGTGACCCCAGGGCCAGTCCCGAGAGCTGTAGAAGAATAGCCTTGAAGTAACTAATTCTGGGTTTTTCATTTCAACAAAATTTCTCATTCAGTGCCAGAAGTGATTCTCTTGGATGTAGCATTCTCATCTAAATTTATAGCTGGTAAAGCCGAGGAACACACCTCTCACTAATTCTTTTGGGGAGAAGAATACGACTGAAAATTAAGTTTCTTTTATTCAGATATTTAGAATATAGATTAAATGCCTCGATTTAAATAATGCAAATAGAGCTAAGGGTTAGTAAGATGACTGTTTTTCTCCTCTCAGGTCGTGATTAATAAACTGCATTGTGTTCCCTGCCTGGGTCTTGTCCATCTTTTGGTCTGTTGTGGCCACGGGGCTTGGGCAAAGGCACTGTTTGGGTCACAAGGGTGCCCATGGCTAAACAGTTTGTGCAGCCTAATCTATGTTTGTGGCATGAAGTCACACATCTCCCCAAGTGGCATTTTATCTAATCCATTTCTGGCTTTAAGCAGATTATAAATTTCTTTCACTGAGCCTCTGTTTTCGCAGAAATAAAGGAAGAGTTGCAGATGAGTTTGCTGCTAAGATTTGTGTGTGTGTGTGTGTGTTTGTACTGAGGATTTATTTATTAGATTTCTAACCATAAACAGTTTAATGTTTTTGAATTACTGCTCAGTCTCATTTAGTTTGGTTGTGACCTTGAGCCATACATTTCCAGGGCTCTTGCTAATGGACCTTTTAAATGATGACAATGACATACACCAGGCTCTTTGATAGGGGAACCACTGCTACACTGCATATTATTTTAATGTTATTCTACAAAATAACCATTATAATATCGTTATTATTTTTTAACTCCGGTTTTATTTTTTCACACCGACATTACAACAATCTACATCTGAAATATTTCCTCATTTGTGCAAAGCACATTTCTCTGCCAGGGGTAATGAAATGACCAAGCAGTGACCCTCATTTTTATGTTTCTCCTACTGTGAAGAGGAATTGAAGATGAAATGTAGAAGCTAATAGCTGTGCAGCCCCAGTGAATCTAGCAAATCTAAAGAGCCCAGCCATGGGATACATTTAAATATTAAAGCAGTTTTTATGTGCTCTAAACAATATTTGATGCAGCTCTCAGTATGCTTTAATCTGGCTAAATGGTTATTGTGTTACATGTCCTAGCTGTAAAACTGTCAAGCTCTTTTGTGGTCAGGATACTTCTCCCCACTGCAATTTAGATTTGACATCGATAAACATAAAGGACCATTCTCCAAATGTATCCTGAGCAAGTTAATCCTGCATGGAGCAGGGTGCTTAGAAACCATCCACATTTATTTAATGCTTC
The DNA here is from genome assembly GCA_013397115.1 of Edolisoma coerulescens. Lineage (NCBI taxonomy): Eukaryota > Metazoa > Chordata > Aves > Passeriformes > Campephagidae > Edolisoma > Edolisoma coerulescens. Next base: position 1,475,082 of record VWZW01003548.1, read on the forward strand.
CTTCCTGATGTGCACTGTAGCAATTGCTTGCAGGATAGGGAAGGTGCTGGTTTTTCAAGGGGGGGGAAAAAAGGAACTTGACACAGTTCAATCCTACAGGGAGAGTGGCACTGGCAAGGTTCAGGTTTGAGGCAGGAAAACCTTGACCAGTGGTGTTTTCTTGACTGCTAACTTGTATAGAAACAATGACAAACATCTTAATTTCTCTGTCTTAATTGCCTCCGTCCACTCTGGCTGGCCTGTTCCTTTGGAAAGGAAAATGCTTGCTGGAAGTTGGCTGCTCCAGCTGATGGAGCATCTCCAGGTAGAGGTGTTGGACGAGAAGAACTTTTTTGCATGTGTCAAGGCTGAGACTGAATTCTCTGCTGTTCTGTCTCTCTTGTGGGAGTTATTCAAGGCTTACAAAGGCACCGATGGAATTTTTCCAGCTTTTGCAGTCTTCCTAACTGAGCTCAGGTTGTATTATTATCCCAAGGGGCATTAAAAATTTCTTGCCTGCTTTTTACCTGACTCATGTCCATGAGATGTGTACGAATCTTTTTGCCATTGCCTTGTCTTCCAAATGTGATTGAAATAAGGTGGTGACCTCAAAAGTGAAAAGGATCCATATAAAGCCTTATCATTCCATATTCCTTTAGAAAACCAGGCTAAATATGGAGAATATACACATTCTGTTTTCATTTCCTTCTAATTATTCTAAAGAAAAAACACCACTATTTGACCTCCTCTTCCTTCTACCCCTGAAGAAAAGACATCCAACCCCCAGTGCAGCGTGGCTGTAGTAGTAATAAGAAGGGCATTTAGTAACCTCTGGGAACAGAGTTTCTGAATTATCTTGAAATCTCGAAATCACTTTAGCAATCTCCTTTAAATCCCAAGTGGGCAGTGATCCATATTGTAAACCCTTCACATGTAATTTGACACAATTAACAAATTCTGCTTCTGAGTCCATCTTGTGACTGGTGCTGGAAGTGTTTCCTGTAGAGGAGCTGTGGGCTGTCCTGGTCTGGGTGGAGGTACATGAATCAGTCCTGGGGGAAAGCTGATACTGTCCAGCTACCCTGGGCCAGCATGTCCTTGATTAAAGAAAGTCTGGTTTATCCACTGTCAAAGGAAATGTTTGCCTGTTTATGTTCCAGAAATAAAGCAGACCATTGCACAGAATCCTGGTGCAGTTCTTTTCTGGACCCTGAGCTGCTTCTGGTCAAACCTGTTTTCCTTAAACAAAGTGATTTTCCGCTGCCTGTAACTGACCTTCCTATCGCCAAGTCCAATGATCTTTGTCAGTCTGACTCTTTTATGATCTTGCTAATGAACTTTCCATTTTATGCTTCTTGTCTGATTAGCAATGCCAGAGATTTAACCAAGCAGGGATAATTCATTAGTCTGAGCCCCAGCTCTGAGGGCACGGTGTCAGACCCTCCCTTCCCGCTCCCTGCACTCCGATAGTTCCTCTCTGCTCTGAGATCTCCTCCATTTGTTCCTGAGGGAAAAGGCAGAAGCCTTCTCCTGCTACTCATTCCTTAAGTATTGGTCATTCTTGACTCATTGACAGTGAAATTCACAGGATTGTTTTGGAAACTCTTAAGCAGCCATTTATTTTTAAAATCCATACTAAGGTTCATGCAGATCAGTGAAAACAGAGAAAACCATGCTAGATTCTGACTTGCAGTGTATAAAAACAAGTGATTATTTGCAGTTTGTGGGTGCAGCTACGTTTATTTATGCTCCAATCCCTTTTCTTTTTGATGTTTTAATTTGCTGCCCTTGAAATTCAGAAGTGAAATATTTAATCAGTTTCTGAGTAAGTGGTGAAGTCAGTGTCCTGTAAAGAAGGACAGAGATTTCTATCAGAATGACTGTGTATGACTCAAGCGCGTTGGTTTGATCTTGAGCTTCTTGTCTGCTGATTGCAGGGGTTTGTTTCCTTTCTAGAGCTGCTTTCTGGGATTGGGAAGTTGATACTCAGTGCATCAATCCCTGTGCATGCTGCTGCCACACCTGCACTGGGTCAGGGGGCTGTCCAGGCTGACCATCTCCTGGCCACACTCTTTAGCAGATTGTATCAGCTCCATGTTAGAAACCTGGTTCTGCCAAATAGGGAGGCTGGTGAGCAGGGAGCAGCTGGGATGGTGGGGATTCACCTGACAGAAGGGTAGAGTGGCACTCAGTGGCAGAGTGTGCTCTTAGGGAAACCTAAGAAAATCTTGTTTCTTCCTGGAACTGGAAGCAGGCTTGTACCAACTCTACCAGAAAGGCTGGAATCAGAGCCAGTGAAACCTTGCAGGGATAAGGATCGATACGGGCATGGGAGTCCTCCACGTCAGAACCTGCAACAACAGCCAGGTGAGATTCTTTGGCTGAAAAGTCTCTAAGATAGTTTGGCTGCTCTGGCACCTTTCTTTGAACCTTTTTTTTTAGCTTTTACCCAATTTCATAATCACTGCAGGTTGGGTAGGTTCACCAGATTCACTCAGGCTGTACCAGATTGTGCCAGTGATGTTTTTAAAGTTATTTCCTCATAAGCAGTAGGTGCAAACCTGCATTCCTTGCGTACCCACAGCTACCAGAAAAAAGAGTAATTGTTAATCTGTCATGACATGATCATAGCAGTGAAAGAAGAGACTTGGGAGGTTCTGCACAGGAAGCCATTTGTTTATTAGCCCCATGAAAATCATATGTTTTGCAGTGTGGACACTACGATCGTTGTCTCTTGATGCTGGGTTTAGTTCCTGGGTACAGCACGGGGCTGCCAGCAGGACAGGCCAGACAGAGCACGTTGGGATCTCTTTGTGATTATCTCCCCCTTGCCTAACATGTGCCCTTCTCACTTCTACTGCTGTTGCTACAGAGGGTAGGCAGGGTCTAATTAAAGACGAGGAGGGATGGATCTGCATATGTTGTTTGTGTTTGGGGACTGTCTGGCTTGGAGGAGTAATAATTGGCTACAGGGCCTTTCACCTCTGTGGCGTGGCTTTGAATGTAGATCAGCTTAGTGACTTTTAACACCATTACCATGTGACAGCTGTCTTATGTGTGAAACTAGCTGGTTGTTTGAGTGCTCTTCCTACAGGAAGCCAATATCTATAATTACCACATCAAATGGTGCTATCAGAACTCCTTAAAAATATGTATAATTTAAAGTTTTATGAACTTGCTTCAAGGATACATACTGGTGTGTGTTGTAACAACACTGAAATAATTATAAATCCACTTAACTCCATAGTTAAGTCTACGTATAGAAGAAATACACAGTAAAAATGTAAATAAAGGTAAGATATAGCAGTAGCATCTAACGGGAGGGCTCCAAGATCTCTCTGCATTTGTGGTCCCATTATAATACAAGGCATGTAAGTTAATAATGCATTTAAAATTAGACTGTGTGACTCTCCCCTAAATGGGGAATCACAGTGAAAAAGCAGCATCAAACAGAAAAGGTCAAGGTAGCTCAGAGAAAAGTCCTTCTTGATAAATGACTGCCATTTGCATGGTGGGAGCTGTAAAGAGAGATATGTCTTTCTAGGCCAGTTGTTACAGCTGAATGAAACAGATAAGCTTTTGGACACATGGCCTCCTGTTTTTAATGTGCCAGCCCTAGACTGAGGCAGCAGCTCAGCTCTTGTTAAAAACTTCTGCACTTTGCCAGCTGCAACTGGTTTGCCTGAAGAGGAATGGTCCAAGTCCTCCTGGCTGATTCCATCCCTGCTGGTGGCTGTGGGCTGAGCTGTAGATGTTCACAGGAGGAAGTTTTGCCACTTGAAGAAAAAGTGACCTCATGAGAACCATTCCACACCAGTGCTGAGGTTGAAGGCTGACCTCAAATTCGTTGTCCTCTGCTGCTTTTTGGAGTTCTGTTTTCCATGGCAACCCTACCAGCAGCAGTAATGCAGCTGTGAACCCTTGCCTCATTCCCCCTCCTTCCCACCTGAGTGGGAAGCTAATGATGCAGCTGGGAATGTTGACTAAATGCATTTGTGCTGGAGAGCAATGGCTCATGAAAGTTAAAACCTTCTGTGGAAAAGGTTTTTTTAATTTTAAAAAGAGCTTTTTATTGCGTATTCCTCCTGGACCACAAAGAAAAACAGCTCCAGCAGAAGAACCGAAGGTTTTGCAGGTCTCTGGTGGGGTGGAAAACCCGAGCCTGTGTTACTGCTGTTCTTTGCTTGGTATGATACCAGATTTGTGCAAAGAACAACACAAAAGGCTTGCTGAGAAAGACACGGTCTCACCCTGCTCTAAGGGGCAAAAAGGAATATCTGACATCTTGACATTTTTCATAATATGGATTTCTTTTCTCCCAGCAGGTCCTTTTCAAGGTGATGAAGGGAAATTTCTCAGCATGACTGTTCCTTGCTGATGATCTCTGGATTTTCTGCTTGGTTGATTCTGTAGGTTTGCATGCAATCCCTTCCTCTTCAGAATCAGGCAACACCCATATGCTCGTACATTATTATGGTAACTCATTCTCCTCAGGGTGAAATTTATTAAACCCCCCATAATTCTGCAGTCCCCCACAATACATGTAGCCCCTCCTATTAGGTAATGAAGCCATTATTCACTAACAAATTAAACATGCAAGCCTGTGAAGGTCTTTTGTAAACAGATAAGGTGCTATCTGTCAGGGAAGAGAGCCTCCAGGCTATCACAAAACAGGGTAATTTACATGATGTGAAGGATGTTCCTGAGATCCTGCAAAGACCCAGTAATAGAGGATGTCTTGCTTTATAGTGACATGAAGGGTGGCTTCTCAGGCCCAGCTTCTTGGGGGTCTTCAGAGAGTGTTTTTAGAATAGGTTAGAGACACATCTGTCACAAGTGCCAGAGTTCATGTCCCTTTCTGGATGACCTCCTAAAGCCCTCTCCAGACTGCTCTTCTGTGATAGATTCACACCCAGGCAAGCACAGGAACTGATTTCTGCCAAAGGAAGGGGAAATGTTGCCTAACACAGGATTACACAGCGATACAACAGGTAGGGACTACTTGGTGAGCCCTTTGTGCTTGCTGCTGCTGCCATCCCTGTCCTGGGGTGCACCTGAGCCTTTTATCCTTTGAAAAGCCTGTTGACAGGGCCCCAAGGGAGAGACATGCAGGATGTGTAGCTGGCTGAGGAATGCTGAGCTGCAGTATTGACCTGGGCTTCAAAAAAGTCCAATTTTACAGGTGAAGTGCTTGATGGGAGGGGTCATAAATAGAGGGGTGTTGGTCACCTAGCAACCAGGAGCAGGAGCAGTGTTTCGTGCATGGGAAAATTAAGTGGCAGGAATGGGAAGAAGAAGCCCAGGGACACGTGTCACTGGCACAGACACCCCGTGTCTCAGTGGGGTGGAGATCTCTTTCATTCCTGCATCACACAAACAGCAGCCTGTCCTGCTCCAGATGTGTTTTATACCTTCATCACAGGCCTCTTTCTGCCTGAAAAGCAATTCCCCCCCACAAATGGCCCTTCATTAGCTGTGGGGTCATGTCAGAAACAATCATCAGTGTATTGCTGATGTGGCCAACGCATCTTGTGAACTCCCTGACCCCAGCAGTCAGCAGGATTTCTTTATGTGAGCACTAATATGAAAAGCATTAGCTTTAATAAAAGAGCTCTCGACCCATTGGTGTAAGGGGTCAGCAGAAGTTTACAGACACCTTTGCCTAACATTCCTATCATGCCTGGCAGTTTGACTCTCATCTTGGTCTTCTGCAGGCTCTGAATAATGATATAATTCTCAAATCCTTCTGCAATCCATCAATATAGCAGGAATCCAGCACAACTGGGAGCCACCCTAACTGCACGACATCACCCAACTGGGGATTGGTCTGTCTGCTCACATTCAATCATTTATGGTGTTGTGTCAACTCATCACCCTGCTGGAAGACAAGAAAGGGGGTAGAGCAGATAAAGATTTGAAGAATTTTATTTTTTTGAGAAACCTTACCCTCATGCTTCTCCTGACGTGGCTAAGAATCTCCTCCACAGATGGGACAGCAGTTCCCCAAAATCCCTTGATCCAACACTCTCATCTCAGAGGATGCAATGATAGATGATGGAGGTCTTGAACAGTCCTTACCCATTACAAGAGTATTTGAAAAACGTGCCAGCAATGGTGGAGGCAGAATCTATTGTGAAGGGTAGAAGCCTTTTTCATGAATATCTTTTTCTTTAAAATTAGAACTCTCTTTTAAAAAATATAACTATATACATCAATCTGATGTTTACTTTTAAAAATCTAGTTTGCACTTGGATTGAAGAACATAGAGGTAGACAGTACAGCATCCTGATTGGTCTGTAGAGCAATAGCATGCATTAACTACAGAACTTGAATTGCAGGATGTCTTAATTTGGAGCCCAGAAAACATTCGGGTGCCATCTGAGAGCCATCACTATTCCCTGTGCTCACAGGGGTTGCACAGGGGGGGGTCTCAGATACCCATGTCTCTTAGCTAAAGGTTTGGTGGCCCTTCAGTTATCTCTCAGCTTCCCATGCTGGGGAGAGGACTGGAAATCTTTCTAAGTGAACGGCAAACCAGCTTCAGCTGCAGAATGATCTACCTGTGTCTATATAAAAACATGGGTAAATGTACTCTGGAGTCTTGCATCTGTTTGGGACTCCTGAGTCTGGTCTTTACAGCAGCAACTGAGCATATTATGCTTCATTTTTGCCACTTGCTTTATTCCAGCTCCAGCTTGGATTTGCAGCCTAGTGAAGCAGCTGTGAGTGGAAGAGCTCTCTAACTGTTTTGTCAGCCTTACAGAAGTGGTGGGATGGGTATGGGTAGGAACAATGACTGTGGCAGTCCCAAGACAATAGTATCTTTTTGTTTCCAGCCTGGAGTGCTCTCCTAGCTGTCTGGCATCTCGCAGAGCTGGTTATGTTTCAGAGGAAAAAAAAAAAAAGTGGATGCTTGGCTGAGCTGGCTAAAAGTTCATTGCAAAACAAACGGTATTTCAGCTGTCTGGCTTTTTGTAGGAGATGTTTACTTACTGCAGGAAGGTGATTGTAGCAGCCAGCATGAATTTTCTGTGTTCTTAGCAGGATGTTTTACGTTGATGGCAAAATTTAATTGGGTTGGTTGGGTATTTTTTTCTTGCCCAACTGAAGTGTTTCATTCACTTTGCCAGGGCAGCCATATCCCAGCTTTGTTGAAGACATGGGACAACAGAGAGGGATGGTGATTCCTGATCACACATCAGCCCCATGGTGGGGTTGACAGTGTCTGTGTCTGCTGTCCAGACTCTTCTGAATGATGAGTATGGGACTGACAAATTCACCTTCATCATCTCCAATTCTGCACCTGCATCCAGCCTGCAGCAGCTGCAGCCCTTCCAGGATCATGGAACAGGCTGGAAATGCTCAACGAGGTCCAAGGTGGGAATGCAGAAACTGCCTTGACTTTGGCTCTTTGGTCTTTATTGCCCACAGCACCATCAGATCCCACCTTAGAGAGAGAGAAGAGGCTGCCTGGAGGGGGGTGTGGGATATTTCATGCTCCCTTTTGGGTAAACATTAGCTTCTGTGGGAGTTGCTTTATTTCTGGATTTGTTATGCTTGGTTTGTCTTGCTGGTTTTAAATATTTGTACAAGTGACTAGAGCTATGCAAACTGTGCCTGAAAGAACTGCGAAACAGAGGAGAAGAATTAACTGGAGGTACCAAAATTGGTCAGCATCCTAACTAAAATATTACTAGGGGAATTGAAGGAATATGCCAGAAGAACAAGGAAGTATTTCCCTTCTTTTGACCCACGGAAGCAAATGTCCAGGAAATGTACTTGTCTGACAGAGAGGCTAATGGTGAGAGCTTTACAATGTCTTTAAAAGTAGTAATTTATTTGTGTTTAGACACAGCAGTAGGTAGGAAGGCTGCCTGTAATATTACTGTTCAGACGTGTTGGCTTCTGCTGCTAATTTTTTGTCAATATTTACTTTGATTTTTTTTTTTAAGGTTTATAAAATGTGTGGTAACCTTTGAATGGCTGTGCAGAGATGGTCAATGCGGCCTCTGTCCCATAACCCACAAGGTGAGCAGCACCACAAAGGCTCTTTGCCATCACATGAGGCAGTGAAGTTTAAATTTCACTGGACAAGTTTGGGCAGTGTTGAAGGGTTTAAAAATACCTAAGCATGGGACACATCACCTTCCCAAACACAGAGTTTGCTATCTGATATATCAAATGACAGGATTACATTTACAAGTGCAATAATTCCGTGTGGAAGCAAGTGGATGCCTTTTAAATTAATTGATTCCTTCCTGTCAGCTGCTGTAGTGGAAGACAATGCTTGTTAAAAAAATTGTAAAACTGCCAAATGGAAAACACTGAAAAGCAGAGATATCATGATATGCAGAGAATAGCAGTGGTGGTGAACACCTGCATGGAACACAAGTACACTGGGGTCTGCCTGGACTAAAAAAAATCCTTTATTATTGCTGCTGCCTTAACTGCTGCTTAAAAACAACTCAGCTGACAAGATTAATGGCATAAATCCATTAGAGTGAGAGACGAACGAGGGAATAGGCTTCCTCTAATGTCATTGCTCTGTAGACAAGCACCTGAAAATCATTTTTAGCTTGTTTGCTGAATAGGGAGGATGAAGAGACCACCTTGATGTGCTGCTAATGAGATCTAGTTGCTGCATATCATCCTCTGGAAGAAAAAGGGGTGGTAGCTGAGTGCCTGTGACTCTTCAGTGTTCGTGACCAGGCTTGAATAATCCAACACTTTCTACCACACAATGAAGATCTACTTTCATAATTTTCCTCTGTATTTGTCACTCTCTAGAAAAACAGCAAATACTACTTTCAATTGTTTTCTTTAAATGCAGGAAAGAAAACAATAATAACTTGGCATTACTTTTGGGTACCGCAGAGATGAAACTTTCTCTGCCTCATTCTCGACCCATTACCCTCTCAGTTCTACCATCTATAACTGTATTTTGATATTAATTAGGGTTTTGTTTGCTTGGTTGTCTCCAGACTATTCACTGAGTATGCTGAATATGAGTGAGCTGAAATACCATTCAGTAAATAGAAATGTGTCCTATTGTTTCATGACAGTTTAAAAGACATAAAAGTATTCTGCAGAGGGAAGGAGAGATTTAACAGCCTGCTGTCCCCTTACAGCAGCATGCGACTCTTTCAGCTCCAGGGGGAACCTCAATTCATGCACCAAACTCCCCAAAGAATTCACATTTTGTAAACTGCTGCAGACATTTCTGTGAGCAACAACAAATCGAAGCTGGCAAAATCAAAGCCTGCCAAAACTTGCTGAATATGAAGGCAAGATGTTTTCCATCTCTGCTCTTGCAAAGCAGAATGTCTCCTGCAGCTTCTGTCTCTGTGGATGAGCTGGGATTTATTCACTAACATACATGCAAATTTCCCTCCTAGGAAAACATGCAGGTTTTGGAAGACAGCACCCGACAGAAAGGACTGTGTCTTTTGGCTCTCACTTCCAAACGAATTTGTAAGCATGAGGAAAAAAAAAAGCCTTCAGGAGGTTTAAAAATAGTTCTCATAACTGGAATTTTTGTATCCTATTTCTACATAAGCTTATCCACTTTTACTCCCTCGTTAAAAACTCTGAGGGGAGGGAAAGAGCAGAAGCAGCAAGTGTCACCTGCTAACTATTTAATGTGCTAGCATTACTATCTAACAGAATTTGAAAATGGTGCCTGGGAAAAATCCTAATTTTTAAAGCTTCGTGTTCTGGCAAACAGTTTGCTAGAGATTAGCACTGTAGTTATGATTAAAGTGTGATCTGCATTATTCCACAATTTTTCCTTTCACATCGCACATTATGCTAATCACACTGTATTCCATTTTTCAATAAAAGGTCAACAGTGCACTGTTTGTGCAGAATGTGCAATTTAAACTTCATGTCTGTCATTAGAGATAATCTAGGTTTGCTGTATCAAGTGAGGTTGTCATAGAAACTAGACCTGAGATCTCTGTTTACAGCCTTTGGAGAATAAACACTTTGCATTTATTTCACTGAAAAATAGGTGAACAATTAAATAAGGTTTGAAAACAAAACCATAATGGCCCAGAGAGAGATGTCATTCATCAAAAATCAATATATGTTATGCAGCTGGTAAACTCCAAGCATTCAAGCAGTTGATTGACAGCAATAGGGAAATATTTCCCGGGGGGTGGAGGGTAAGGGAGTAACTGATAGTGTATCCTAATGCCTGGAGCAGAATTAATTAAAATTTGCTAATAAATTTTGTTCCAGGATTTACAACACTGAAGAATATTTGTTTAAATTTTTGCCTTATGTCAGGTAAGTCTTTTTGTGTTGACTCTTTGGACATTTTAATTGCGTTGGGAAACATTTTAGTTTTTATTTTTCTGTAACATTCTGTGTCTTCTTATTGTAGCTGAACTTTCTGTTGTGGGTTATAACGAGGTTTGCAGGCATCCTAAAAATATCTCTGGTGTCTGCAGCTTCATTAGTGAGCAAAAGGGTTACAGCTTCCAGCTGAACACAGAGGTTTTAGCTTGCTCTTTCCGTGAAGTGTTATTAACTTGGAGAGCTCACCTTTGTCAGGCAAGGGTGTTTAGTGGTGTTTCAGGAAAGGATTCAAGAACTACGTGGACAAAGACGTTGTTATTGCACAGTAAAATCACCAGCACTATCCATCTTTTCTTCCTCAGGGCATAATCATATCACATCACCAGCTGGGTGTTTATTTGGGGGTTTTGTCAATGGCATAGCATTATTCTGCTGACGAGGTGAATTATTGTGGGTTGTGTGTCTTCTGCAGCATCTGAATGCTGCCTGATGCCACAGGACAGGATCTCTTACTGGTATGAATGCACTGTTGGTCCACCACACCCTCACACACAAAGGTGCACCCGAAAACAGGTGAAAACCTGCTGCCAGCTTTTGAGGAGAAAGTGAAACATAAAATTTAACCAGATCTTGAAATGAAACAGAAACAAGCAGAACTCATAGCTAAGGCAAACTGAACGAAAAGCTTTTGATATTTTGCTTCTGTGTCAAAATAAGGATTTTTCTCCCAGCAGACAGGGCAAGGGAGTTTTTCCAAGTGGGAGGTATCCATGCTCTGCTTTCCAGGCTGTAAAACAAGACAGCAAAGCCCGATGTCTTCTGCTGGTGGAAGCTGTGCACAGCTCTGTTTGCTGCAATGCATTTCTCTTCATTTCTTCTAGCAACAAATGTGAGCTGTTAGTCCCAAAGGGTTGTCCCTGATATCTCATTTTCCTAGGAAAGAAGGGGACAGCTCTGCTAAGGGCTGCCTGCATTGTGTTATGCCTCTGGTGAGTTTGGTCTTTCAGGTCCATACAGAGCCCCATGTCCAAGCCCTGAAAGAGGAACTGCAATACCACAGGCTGGTAATCTTCTGTTTGTAAGCCTGTAAGTCCATGGTTTTTCATGAATGCTCAAACCAATACCAGGTAGTTCTGTAAATGCAGTTTCTCCACCTTTCCAGAGCAGAATGTCTCCCCATGCCTGATGTGTTTGCTCAGCACCACACACTTCTCTCCTAATTATCTGCTCTGTTTGCATTTCTTGACCTCACATGCATCAATAACACGGTAGGTCTGTGAATCAAGCCCTGGCTTGTTGAACTGCCATTCAGACAATTTTTAGGATACAATATAAAGCAATACAGTATTAGCAGGAAGACAGACCTTGAAAAGCACTTTGTGTTGTGCTGTGCTAGTGTTGAGACTCGCTGCCCTGCCTTTGGGTGACTGGTTGAAATACTGAGAAAATCATTACCCATAATAAGTTGTTTATCCTGGTCTTAAGCTTCCCTCAGAGCTGTTCCTGCCCCAGTGGTTCCTGCCTGCATTAGCACTGGGCCCCAAGTCTACAGACACCTTCAAATAGAGAAGCTAAAGCAACGCTGGGGCTCACAGACAGCATCTACACTTGACTGAACAGCCTCAAAGGCCTGGGAAAGCCCTGGGGACATCTGCCAGTGTGTCTGCAGGCCTGGAGCTCAGGCCATGGCAAGGATCAGCGTGCCTGGATTTGGGAGGGATGGGGTCTGCCTGCCCTTCTGTCTGTGTCAGGTTTGCACAGGCTCTGCTTCTAACACTTTAATTTCAGCACATCACAAAAGCTTGGGTTGGTGGGTACATCCCATATCCGAGCTGGCAAACCTTTGTCCGAAAGGAATTGCGTTGCAGATCCGAAGGGATCACCCTTTGTTTCAGCCTGGCTCCATCCCACAGCTCCTTTTCTCCCCTGCTCCCCCCCAGGAAGAATGCCTCATCTCTGGTTTTGGCCGTGGTTTTATTGGCCATATTTCGCTGTGCCAGTGAGTGTAACCACACTGGAAGGTGGGGAGGGAAATAGTGCTGGGATGAACCCTGTGAGAGACTGGAATGTCAATGGTTGATGACGCAGTTGCCCATTTGTGGGTGCTCTGCTGAGGCTGGGTTTGCCCCCTCTGAGGGGCAGGAGGTGAGATTTTGGGTGTGTGGTGGCGATATCCGTAGGACAGGGGGGGTGAACACACACCCTGGGCAGCTACAAGCCAGGCTTTGAGCCAGATAAGAAGCTTCTTATCATGCCAGTTGTCCTCCCCTACAGCTCCCCAGGGAAGGTCACATTCACAGCCAGGCCTGGGGGTGTTCATCCCTTCTCATGGGGCAGAACTGGCTCAGCTGTGCTGTCGTGTCTTGGAAAGGCTCATAAACCATCAGAGACCCTCGAAGCACCCCCAGATTTATTTCTGGGGCTTTCTGCCAGAGGACTGAAAGCTCCCACTTCCCCCAGGGGAGGTACCTGGGTGTTTGCACCTGAATGTGTTGCATGATGTGACATTATCCTTCTGGCTGGAGAGACAACTGACGAGTGAGAAGGAGCATTCTCCTGTTTCTAGATTTCTCTTTTAATCTGTATGGCAAAAATATGTTTAATTTAAAAATGCTTGGTTTGGCAGATAGTTGAAAGTTGTTCTGTCCAAAGTCTTGCTAGGTAGGACTCATTTTTGATCTGTGCTGTGCTAGGTTTTCTGACTAGGAAGGAATCTCTGCCTTTTGTTAGAGATGGAGTGAATATTGGAGTGTGCCACAGACAATCTTCTATTTAGAGAGGGAATTATTTCCCTGCAAGTGTCTTTTCATTTGGGGTTTTTTTGGTGCACATCTGCTCAGGTTCTCCAGGTAAATGATTTGCCTTGTAATTCTCTGCATTGATCAGAGTTCCTTCACACTCAGCATGGATTTTTCCATTTCCAGTTTCAGTCTACTTCTCACTTTTAACTGTGAATTTCCCCTCTCTAGTCCCTTGCATTTATAGGCTACTGCCACCTCTTTTATTCCCCAGTTTGCAAGCTCCACGTATCCTGTTCTCCATGATCCTTTCATGGGAAATAGCTGCCATGGCTGCTGTGGGAGGGAGTAGAGTGGGAAGAGCAGTGGTTGCCCAGGCTGTACTGGTTTTGTTAAGTGATGGAGCCAGTGCCTCCTTTCAGGAGACAGTTTTCCCTGCGCTTGGCTCGTGCTGGGCTGAAGTTTGCAAAGTGAATTGTAGACACAAATTTTGTTGACGTGGCAGTTAAGAAGTCTGAGGCAGTTTTGGCAGTTATCAGTGCCTTTTTTTTTTTTTTTAAATTTGAAGAAAGCTTCTTCTCTCAGAATAGATGAAAGATTGTATTCTAATTCCTCCCTTTCCATGTTTCTCCAGGCCTTCTGAGCGAGCTCTGCTCGAGGCACTTTATGGCCTTACCCACTTGGTGGGAACATTTTGGTGTGGAGGGTGATGATAAGAATGTCCCAAACCTTGCACAGGGACCCCAAAGGGCAGCCTGAACCTCGGCCCTGTGTGAGCAGTGCCAGATGTCAGGATTCACCCTACTGCTGCTGCTTCAGACTGTGGACAAACAGGGATGGAGATTTTGATTGATTAAGAAATTAAATCAATGTTTCTTGAAAGCTCTTGTTGAAAACATAGTGCAACTTTTGTGATGGACAGAGTCTCCATCTCCCCAGGCTCCTGGGCTATGAGAGTCAAGGCTGTCACTGTGGTGGCCTGATAACAAAGCTTAATTACCCTCAGCACTCAAATCTTTCCAAAAGGCTGCGATGCCTACAAAGATGGGATGATTATAATGGCTCTTCTGCGAGGCTAATCTACAGAGATCATGTGTTTGCACGTGGTGATGAGTGATTTGTCACGTTCACCGTGCCTGTTTCACCATGACCTCCTCTCCCTTTGTTTGGCCTTGACCCCTACAGCATGTGCTGGGGAGGGACAGCTTCCTCCAGGCCACCTGGTACCTGCTCCTGCCTCCACCCTGGATGCTACAGGAATAACAAAAATCCCCCCTCAGTGCCTGCTGACTACTTCCCCCAATTCCTGGGCTTTTCATTCGATTGCTCCCAAGTATTATTAAGAGAAAAGAATTACGTTTGCATCCTGTTTTACAGTATTTTTTTGAAGGAACCGACTGCACGTGGCACAAGCTGAAGATGATTTTGAAGTGATCTGAAACGGAAAGTAAAATGGCAGTGGCAGATTATGACTAGAATTTACTGGGAAAATTTAGTTCAGATTTTTTTTTTTAACAAGATGTCTCTACAAATTCTGTTTTGGAAGGGCTGGGATATAATGTTACAGCTTACTGCTGCCTGCCTCACACTCAAAGGTTTTAGTTTCAATTTATGATTGTCTCTGTTTATTTATTTTCAGTTTTGAATAAAGAAATAATCCACGGGGAGAGTTTCAGTCTGTCAATAGGGTTATTTTCCAAGAGGAATTAATTCAGAAGGACAGTCAGTGCTTGGCCAAACTGGCATCTACGAACTAGGCAGACAAGAGGGAGCTCACATGCGACTCCAGAGCTCAGCAGTTAAATGGTTTTGTCTCCAGCTTGGGCCAGCAGATTTTGTGCAGCCACTGCAGGGAGAAAGCAGTGGGGGAGGAGAGGGCAGAGGCTGGTGCTAATGTTTTTAATTTCTCATTTACTATCAGGCAGCACCATATGGAGCAGAATGGAGCATATAGAGGAAAGAGGGATGGATGCCATTTTTATTCCTTGAGCTTCTTGTCAGAAGACAAGGAAAGTGAATTCTCTGCAGGTAGCTTGAGCCTTGCCAGAAAAGTGTTTTTTATGATTGCTGATGCTGGTGAGGACATTCTATTTAATCAATTGTGTGGGCTTTTGGGTATTTTTTTTTTTTTTTTGTTCTTTGTAGGATGAGTAGGATTGACTTATGCCTCCCTAATATTTTCATAATGTCAGTGCATTATTTTCTTGCTGCATTCAGAAGCATGCTAGGCACTTGTCACAATCAAATATTGTTTATTTGGAGACTCAGTAGGATGCCCAGGCACCTGAATGCCTCTAAAAGAAACACCGCTGCTTTGAGTGATTGTGCAGTGGCACTTCTCCTCCCAGCTGCGCCTCGCAATCTCCGGCTGCCAGCAGACCTGTGGTGAACAGAGACTTTTCCCTGCTCTGCTGCTTCTCCTCTGACATCTCTTCCTCCCTCAGGTTGCATCATTTTTTTTCCACTGCCCGCCCAAAGCCAAAAGCTTTGTGCTTGGTCAAAAGCTTTGCAATGGGGAGAGGGGAGGGAGAAGAACCTGCCAGAAAAGTGATGCCCTTGATGATCTTGCGCTTTAACTTGTGTTCAGAGGGCTCTTGAGAACTTGTGGGGGCTCTGAGCTCCCCCATAGCACTAAGAAGGCACTAAAGATGTGGGTAGGAGTAAAGGCTTGGGAAAAACTTTTTAATAAAGCATCTCTTTGGAGCTGTGCCATCCTGAACAGAAAGCTGTGCCTGGTCTCTGGGAACCAGGCTGCTCTGTGTCAGCAGGAAGGCCCCCAGCAGAAAGCCCCTTTAGTCCCTGGGCACTGAGACCAAACACTGTGTGTTTGTGTGCTTGTTTAGACACGCAGTGCTCATCCAGCTCTCCGGTGCCTCTGCTAGCAGGGTGCCTCTTTAGCCCCAGGGAGCAGAGAAATCCATTGGCATGGCTACATCAGCTCTCCTCCAGCCTCATGCACCCTCGGATCAGAGTGCTGCAGATTTAAATGATTTAAAAAGCATTATTTGCCAGCCTCCCCCTTTAACAGGGATTAGTGTATCTTCTATCTGTTCCTTGTGCTGAGGTCAGTGCTTCATGGCTGCAAGGCTACAACCTCATGACTCCACCTCTTAATTGTGTTTTAAGACTACTTTCCTTATCCATAATGGATTTGCAGTGCAGCCAGAAATCAAAAGCGATGTTTATAAAAATCGCTTGGGGTGGCACAAAAACCCCCTCAGCCCTCTCTCATGTGTCTCACAGCTCCATTGACAAAAGGTATGCATGCACATGTCAAAAATGTCCCCAGTATGGTTTTGTAATGGAAAGGATGTCCAACTACTGATCTTCCTTTAGAAGTTTTACCTTCTGTAATTCATTCTCAAAAGCCTCATGGTGTTTTTCCCAAAGGCAAAGAGACATTTAAAGCAGGCCATTGTGTGCTGGGGCCTTGGCTATCCTGTGTGTTCAGGTTCTTCCAGCAGCAGCAGCAATTTCAAAAACCTTTTACTGAAGAGGATGGTTGAGTGCTGTGATCGGTCTCAAGCTTCTGCTCCAGCCATGCAGCCTCTGTAAACCTAAAAAAATACTAATAATCCTCAGTGAGAGATAGTGGAGGAGTGTTTGGTGCTTCTCACAGGTATGGGCTGGGGGAAACTAGTACCAAAAACATCTAAGAAAAACCTGGTGTGGGTACAAAGCCCATCCTGGCTGGTCTTGCAAGACTTTGGACAAGACACAGTCCTGCTCCTGCATTGTGTGATTGGGACTCTCTCCAACAGGGTCTGGCACCAGCCTTGGGCATGGCATCTGGGACTTTCCTGACTCCTTGCACTGCATGATTAACTGCTGGTTCAGGGAGGGCACACAAGGGCCCATGTTTTGCAGCCCTGGTCACTGTCCCAGAGTGGACAATAGTTTTCATGCAGTAACACACAGAAAACTGCTGTCAATCTGCATAAGTGTGTATTTCCTACCTCTCCCTGGTGGCTGTCTCTTCCTGTTTATGCATTACATCCTGGAGCGGGTATTAAGGAACTTGTTTTCCTTGGTGGAGACAAGCACCTACAGGGAAAGCCATCTCCTGATCAAAGCCAAAGAATCATATTCAGAGTTTCTGACTTGCCTTCCTTTTGAATTGACTATTCAGTACCTTATTTTTTTTAATGCTCCTGCTGCAAAACGGTCTCAGTGCCAGAGTTAGAGCAGTGCAGCAACTCCTGGTGCTTCACAGGGACACGCTCAGGTAACACACACCAGGGTACCTGACCTGCCTGTTTGTGAGGGTGAGGAGTCCTGAGCTGAACCACTGAGCGTTTGCCAATGCAAATTTGTTAAATCTTCTGGGAAGTGTTTAGCATGCATGCTCCAGCTCTCAAACTTCCAAATTTGTGCAGAAGAAAGGCTTGCTTGGACTCTTTGCTAATCTGCAAGAGGTGCTTGCTTGCCTTGTCCAGCTGGCAGCCTTCCCAGGTGCTGCATCCAAGTCCCCAGGCAGCAGTCTCACACCACATCACCCCAGGGGAAGGACCTGTGCTGTGCACAGCGCTCACTATAGCCAGGGAGGAGACTGGAAAGAAGCTTTCAAGGAACCCAAGAGAAAGGAGGTAGGTGACCTTGAATTGAAAGAGTCTTTATCCTGTTTCTTATCTGAACCTTGCTGGATCAAGACTGGCTGAAAATGATTTTCTTCTGCTGGTTGCTCAATGGACTGTGTGAAATGTCATTGACAGATTTGGCTGCGATGTTGCCAAGTCTTCAGGCTCCCTGTGAGTAACACAATCCTGGCCCCTGCTGCGTAGAACCTCCCTTACTGTAACGTGAGGCATTGCTTACTTTCCACGATATTCTGGGGGAGGAAGGCAGTTTTCTACCCCACACAATGACTCACAGCTGAGAGAAACACAAAACCACGAGCCCACGCACTAAGTTTAGTCTGTTGTTTAGCTTGCTGTGCGCGTCTCATGAGACCACTCTCATACAAGTTGCATTCACATCCGTCCTTCATTAAGATAGCAGTGGGGGTTTGCATAGTGGAGGGTTGTTTCAGATGGTATTAGGAGTGGGCTGCAGGAGCTGGAGTCCTCACACCTAGCTGTAGGTGCTCAGGAGAGGTGGGTCTCAGCTTCTCGTCATCAGAGGAAAGAGGCATTTGTGCTTTGAATTCCTGGAACTGTTCAAAGGCAGGTTGGATGAGTCTCTGAGCAATACAGTGTGGTGGAAGCAGTCCCTGTCCATGGCAGGGGGTTGGGAATAGATGATCTTTGAGGTCCCCTCCAACCCAAATCATTCTGAATTCTGTGATACAGTGATTTGAGGGGGTGACTCTTGGTACTTCCAAGTGGGTTTGGGCAAGGTGTTGGCTCCCCTGCTGTTGCTGGCCCAATATTTGGGGATTGCCTCTTCAGGCTCAGCTGGAATCTCTCAGCCTTTTCCATTCTTGAGACCCAAGCTCAGTTCCTGCAGGTGATTCACATGAGCTTGTTGCTACATCTCACTGGTGCTTAAATCCCAGTCTGCTCCAGTAGTTGTGATTGGGGGGGTTGTTTGGGGTGATTCCTGTAATTGACTGGCTCACTGAGGAAACATTTCTCCAGAAGTGATTTTAATGCAGAAAGTTGGATAATTCTGTACTTCAGGCTTTCAATATACTGATGACTTTTCAACGTATTTTACAAAGACAATATAAGAGACTGTGGCATCATCGATGGGATGCACATACAGCATCCCATCATGGCAGCAGGGAACAGGAAACCCTGATTCAGCCCCTGGATCCCATCAGGACCCAGCCACAGGGAAGCTGGGACATTGAGAAAGGAATCTGGATGTTGTGCCAGTGCTGTTTGAGTGCACTGCTTTCCATATTTAATGTGGCTAAATGAGGCTGAGTCTTCGGGAGTGTCTCTGCAGGAAAGATGCTTCCTGTGTGCCTAGAAACTGCCTCACTCTGCTTGGGTAAGGTCTGAACAGGTAATTCTAAAAAAGAAACTATTTTTTGAGGCAGCAGGTGCTTTCTACAAGGTGTGAAGATTTCACTTGGAAATGGGGCACATTTTGGACATTGCCAAGGAGTTCTGTAGTATTCAAGGCTGTCTCTCCAGTCTGAGCCTTGACTGGTTCAGTTATGTCTAGAAATTCCCATTCAGTGGGTGTTTAATATAAAGTGAATTTGCATCTCATTTCCAATTCTTTTCCTGGTTCTACTGTCTGTCATATTCCACTGAGACATTCACCTGACCTCTAAATTGATCCAGAGCCTTTTTTCAGAGGTGAGACCTTGCTGTATTTCACTAGACATCAAACAGGGCAGCACTCTTCCAGAATTTATTGCAGCTAAGACATGATTTGATCAAAGGTTTTATTCCGTGGTGTGAAAATCCTGCTTTTGTGCTCCTGTCCCAGGAGCACAGTTTGGGCTCTGCTTTCTCCCTGCACTTGGGGTTTCAAACTAGCAGTGGAGGTAAAACCTGTGTAGGTGGCAAAACCCAGCAAAGCAGGAGAGAGAGCAACAGGTAACGAGAGGGGGAAGAACATTTGCTTTGCCAAGTCTTGAAAAATCTTGAGTGCCAGAAGATGTGGCTGAGGTCTTGAAAAGTCCTGAAGAGCAGACAGTGGAGTCCAGCCCTGCAGAGCATCTCAGTGAAGCCCTTCATTACCAACCTCCTCAGTCATCTTCCTCCTCTTCCTCTGCCCAGGGCAGCTGACACACAGAAAGTCGAAGGAGCAGCATTTTTCCACAGATGCTGCCACTCTGACTGCTTAATTTAGCAGCCACTTTGGCAATTCCTCAGTGCCCAAAGCTGTTGAAAGGATCCTCAGTGTGGTGAGGGGAAAAAACAAACAAGTCAAAGGCTTCATTAGGGAACGAGTCTATCACTGGTGGCTGGGGGTGAGAGATGAAGTCCTTTGCTTTGCTGGGGCTCTGTCACAACTTTTCCTGTCTTGTATCCTTTGCATTGGCCTCACCTTGGAGTTGCTGCTGGTGACCCTGGTGTAGCTGCCACACAAGCATAAATTGGATGAGAGCTAATTAACTGTCAAAACCCAGGGCAAAAGACAATAAACCCCTGCTTCACCTCCTGGTGGGTTTCAGTCTTTTCTCTTTGATGTGACAGCTTGTCCTCCATTCCTTTTGCAAACAACTCACCATTGCAAGGGAAATGCAATACAGCAAGGCAATCACTTATCACCAGTGACAGCAAATAAACATGAAAAATGGGCTTTGAAATACTAAAGGACAATGATCAGAAAGGTTTCTTCTTTCATCCTAAATCATGATGTTTAGCACTCAGCTGTAGTATTATAAGTTATTTATAAGTGTCTTGGCTTGTTAGGAAATATATGTTTTTATATAAAGATAAATAATGTTTTTAATCAGATGATAGATGTGCATGTTGTGCATGAGGAGGGGGGAATGTGGAGAAACCAAGGCAGACTCGGTGTAATATCCTCATCCTAATGGGGAGGCACCTAACCGAGCAAAATACTGCAAAGTGACATTTTCTCCTAGGCATGAGTAACACAGGCGTGTTTGTATTGAAGGAAAGCTCATTAAAATTTCTGATGGAACAATTTTCTGTCAGAAAATGAAATTTCATCAAAATCAGAATGTCTTACTGAGAGGTGTCAATTGCACAGGTATTTGCAATCGAGGAATGTTTTTGTTTTGCTTTGGGAAGGTAAAATCCTTGTTTCTGTGTTTGTTTGGATTCTTCACACAAAATGTTGATATACTTTAGCAGGTTTTAATTTGTTACATTGCTTTGATGTTCTCAAAACAAAATTTTAAAATGTATCAATATGGACGGGTTCAAAACTGGATTTTTTTGGATTGTCACTTCATGAGAAATTTTAATTTCTTTTTGGTTCTGATTCAACGGAAAAACATGCCAGAATGTCAGTTTCTCATATGACACAAGTTCTGTTTTTCACTCAACTCCAATTATAGCATTTGAATTTTGAAATTCAAAGAAGCAAAGAAAAACAGGAGGCAGGAACAAGATGTGTCAAAATCACCTTTTGTTCCCCCCCCCTCCTTCAGACACATGAATCAGCTTTGGCAAACTCAGCGTTTCCCAATGTTGTTATTGGAATTGGAATATTGGTGTATTATTATTTCCATGCCCTTGTAGGCACATTCCTAGCTGGGCCTTGTGGGGATGAACTTTTATCTGGGAAAACTCAGCCCCTACACCTGAACGTGGGATGCAACCTCCTCTTCCCACTGCAGGGGAGGTTTTGCATGGTTTTTTGCAATTTTTTTTGTGGATTCTCATTTCTGCTGCTTGTGAGGGATTTGGGTCATTTTGCTGATTGAGTGTTTGGAAGGAATGGAAGCTGCTGTTCTCTGCAGGCTCTGGGGCATCCTGCTGGCTTGGGGGCCTGAGCTATGGAGCTTCAGTGTCCTCTGTACAGTGAGAGCTGCTAACAGCAGCTCGAGAGCAGTGGAGGCAGCAGAAGGCAGCTGTACCCAAAATGAACAATCCCACCCCTCAGCAGCAGCTGCTGTGCTAGCAGCTTTCATTTAAAAACAACTCCCAAGTCTTCCCCGGACTGTTTCACAGTGTGAGCATGATTCTGTGTGATTTGTTTTCTTTGCAAAGGAGTTGTAACCCACTGTGGAGCAGCCTGTGAACAGCTACAGGTGCATCTACTCCAGGGTTGGTTTATCTTGCTCTGAGGCTTGATACCTTTGGAAGAGTACTCAGCTTTTGTAAACACACAGGCAAAACAGGAATGCACAAAGAGCCAGATTGGAAACAAGACTGCAGTATTGCCTCAGCACCCCCTTACTGCTGCACACACTTCTGGATTATTTCAGGTGTTTCGAGGTTAAGGCAGCCTAGCTCAGAAAGTCTTCCAAGGGGGAGTGTAAGTCATGCTGGAAATGAGTCTCTTGGAAAACAAGAACACAGATTTACTTCATATAGGATGTTTTTGGTGTTTGAAAACAAATTCTGTGCAGCAAAGGCATTCTCTGCTTAATTACATGACTTTGACAGGTTTTATTCCAAGAAGAAAATGTCACCATTTGTCACAAGCCAGCCTGAATAGGACCGTGTTTATACATTCCTTTTCCACACTACTTTGAATTATACTGTAGTAAATTTGGAGCAGCTCTATTGAGTTCACTGTGAAAGTGACTTTGGTTTTATACAGGTGGAATTAAAAAGAGTTTTGGCCTATTGTGCTTGGAGTTGTGGCTAATCTAAGACTTATTATAGAAAGACTTTGGCCATCTTGACATCATTCAACTCACTGCATTCTCCTTCCCCACTTCATAAAAGGTTCTGATTTTGGTTCCAGGGTTTGTTTTGCTTTTGAGGGAAGGAAGGAAGCCTTTCACTGTGGTGACCGAAGAAGGGCGAAACTGTGACCTTCACATGTGATTTTGTTTGGCTTCTGTGTGGTTTTCAAATGGATGGGGAAAATAAACTTGGATTGCAAATGGTTCCCCATGTGATAAACTGGCTTGCTGGGAACCCCTTCTGAAATGAGCCCTCCAACCTGGAATAGCTTCTTGTGGAAGAGGGGGGGAAACAATCCTGCACAGCAAAAAGCCCTGCAAATTCTGCACTGTCCTGTAAGGAACAGGCTCATGATGGTGCTGTGGGAACCTTGGGCAGTGATGGACAGAGGTGTGAGCATAGATGGGATGTGCAGCTGCCTGATAAGCCTTGCAGGCTGAAGTCCTGCTTCAGGGGACTGCAGTTGTTAGAAATCAGCTTGTCCAGGTTTTATTGGCTCTGTTGGCTCCTTCAGGGTGACTTTGGGTAGAGCACAGCTATTAAATGCAGAGTGGCTCTGACTCCCAAAGAGAAGAGAGTGAGGAGAAGGCACGGGAGCAGTCTGCGAGTGCAACGATGTGCCTTGGTGAAAGATTCCTTTAGCTGAATGGGAGTTGTGTTAAGCTCTTCCCTGAGGGCAAATACTTGATTTTATTTATGACTCCTGAGTTAGAAGAAAGCTTTCATTTTAGAAAGGTTTCAGAATTATTTCCCTTCTCTCTCCCACTTGTTATATGTAACCAGCTGTGGCACTGACTATCGTTTCACATGATGAAAACTCTGCTACAGAAATCAGAAAAGAAATGAACCTCATAATAAACTAAACTTATCTTCCTATTTCTTGGTTTCCAAATCAGGTTTCTGTGTAAATGCGTATACCTTGGGCCTTTTAAAATTCCCATCACTCCAGTATTTCCCTCCACTCAGACTCTATGTTTAGACTCAAGCCTTTTAAAACACATTTGTTTTCCGAAGATAACCATAGACACTTTTGTGACCAAAACCTTTTTGCTCCAACACTGCTAACGACTTCAGTAATGGGATAACCCATCAAAGCGGGGTGACACATTTAACCTTTTCCAGCCCTGCTGAAATGCAGAAAATTTAAATCTGCCCCTTCCTTCCCCTGGCAGCTCCCATTTCCCCATTGACCCTGCTGTTTTTTCCTACTGAGCGCAAATAAGCAGGGTAACCGTGGCCTTGGTTGGTACCTATCCCCACATTGTGCAGTGAGAGCCATGTCTGTACTTAGAAATGTGAGGAGAAAGCTTAAAAGGGGCATAACATAGATTAGGGCAGCTAGAGAAATCTTGTTTTACATTCTTCCCTCCCCCCTCACCAGCATCAGAAATCTGAGAAGCCCAAGGGAGTGAGCAGCCAGGCAGGTTTTGCACCCTCGGGACACCGATTTGTGCTCAGCTTTGCCAGATTCCTGCAAATGGCTGCACCAGCCTCAGCCTGCTTTGTCCATCTGCCACGGGCACAGCCAGAATCCAGGAGTGCTGGGTCCTCGTGTTTGGTAAAGTTCAGCCTGCTGGGCCTCCCGTGGGACTCCTCCTGTTTCCAGAGCTGATGGAATCGCTGCAGGGCTGGGCTGGAGGGGGATGTTGGTCCAGCACCTTGTGTGCAGAGGTCAGTGAGCTGATGGATACAGCAGGGACCAGAGGTTTGGGGTCTGCTCTGCACACTGACACACCTGTAAGATAGAACAGACCCTTCTGATGATCCCGTGGCTTCCCCAATGACCTCTGTGTAAGACTCCTCTATGCTTTGGGAAATGGTTCTTTTTGTCTCTATTCAAGCTCATCTCTGAACGAGCCTTTGTGGCTCTCTAAGGTTTAGCTTTCTGCACCATTTATTTGTTGTCTGTTCCCACTTAAATTGCCAGTCTTAATGCCATATGGCTCACTTAATAGATAAATAAGCCAGTGTATGTGGTGTAAATATTTTCTTACAAGTTAGATTGCAAATAAGGAAGTTATTTCATGAGAATAAATTGAGTTTTCAAAGTGAGATTAACAACAAAAACAAAAAAGTCTATTTCAATGCTGCTCCAGAGGACTTCACCCTGAAGGTTTTGAATGCCTGATACATCCTTCCTTTTTTTTTTTTTAAATAATCTGACTAGATTTTTAATTACTCTTTAACCTGCCCTTTGGTAAAACTCACTAAGATCTATTGGCACGTTATAAATAGCACCAAAAGACCCATCTCTTTTTTTTTTTTTCAAGCTGGATATAGTATAAGAATAAGAATGTCAGGTGTAAGATTACATGACACAAATGGTGTAATGGAAAATATTAGGCAACTCTCAGTGCATTTACTGCTTCTCAACCCAATACCCTCAGTTCAAAGCTTAGCAAAGCTGCGGAGGCTAAAACAACAACAACCCCTCTCTCCCATGAATGTGCTCTGGGAGCAGCTTGCAGCTTATTAAATTATTGCAGATACTATAAAAGGCTGTATCGCAAAGCTCATCTCTCAGATGTGCTCTCCTGTTGTGTACATTGAGCTGTGTAAGGGAGGGAGAGGAGAGTCCTGATATTTACTGCCCTTAGAACACTTTGAGGATTACACAGCCCCATCCATTTCTTGAATTCTGCTTTTTTTCACAGACTGCTTTAACCTGATCCTGTAAACAGGGGTGAGAATGGAGGTGTTTACAACAGAGATGCCAAGGAGTCAGTGGGGAATGAAAAATCTAAGGAGGGGGTGGATGGGTTACAAACTCATCCTCCTCACAGAAATCTGGAGTAAGACAGCTTGTTCAGTATGCAAGTCAGATATATGAACATATTTGAAGGTTATTTTAAAAACAAGGGTTTAATGCTATGCCATCTTCCAGAGCTCAGTGTTACATGTGTCTTTTGGTTTTTTGTTTGTTTGTTTGTTTTGTTTAAGCAAATAATTCCAGCTAGTCATGGCTAAGCAGGACTCCAATATGATCTCAGTGCCACTGGGTGGGCAGAGATGGTGAGTAGTGGGGACTGTGGCAGTGCCTCCAAGCAGACTGAGATCCCAGGGCTTCCCCCTGCAACACAGCACTGCCTTGCAGAGAGAGAAGACATGGGAAGTGATATCCAGACCAACCAAAGAGGAGATCAAAGTTGAAACATGATGTAGCCTTAGGTGCCTTGTTAACATCTCAGTGCATGAAGGTTGTGCCTGGAAAAGTTCTAGACCTTATCTAATGGAATAAATTGTTCCTGGCACTAAGTGTTAATGGCCTGAGGAGTGAGAGGACTACTGAAGCCCAGAGATATGAGGAGCATCTGCTGAGAGTCCAGCTCTTGTGCATTTTGGAATTTAGGCTTCTAGTTCGGCTGTTGTCCTCTGAAGATAAACCATCAAGTTGAGTGAGGCAGAGAATATTTCAAGGGAGAGTAGCTGAAACAGCAGAGCTGCAAGTGATTTTATCTAATCTGCCTTTGAGAAGCCAGATTATGTCTGCCAGCTCTGCTACAAGAACCCAGTTGGAGTTTGCTCTTGGACGAAACAGCGAGTCTGTCTGAGGGAGATGCAGCCATGTGCTGCTGTGGCAGACTACTGAGGCATAGGCTTGTTGTGTTTGAACGGGATATGCAGCTGTTTTAGGCTTCTTGGGATTTAGCCACAGAGGATTTTGCCATGGAGTGTGAGCAGAGCATGCTGTGAAATGGGGATTTTGGCAGGTGGCCGGGGCTGTGTTTGCAGCTGAGTTTCTGACCTGGTACTGCCCTGTCTGGTGTGGGGCAGGCTGAAATTAATGTGGGTTGTATCATCTTTTGTTCCTTCTCCTGGGCACACACAGGCTCCCAGCACTGCTGATAGGAGGGTTTTGAAAGCAAATGTCCCAGAGGCTGTGGTGGCTGGCAGGGAGCCGGCTGCCCTGTGGGCTGGGGAGTTGGGACTGCCCGGCACATCTCTGTCCCTGCACCTGCTGGGAACCTGCACTCCTGGCACCGAATTCCTGGCCTTGGCTCAGTCACAGAATCAAGGGCTGGGGAGGAAGAGTCCACTTCTCATCACGCTGTTGGTCACCAGGGAGCGAGGTGATCCCAGGAGGATCCCTGTCACCTGGCAGAGAGGAGAGCCAGGATCTTCCTGACAGAAACCCCGACATTGTGATTCTTCCAGACTGGCTGCCTCTTCTCTTCCCAAAGTCTGGAGTGTCACTGGAGCTCCCACTGTGGTGTTTGCAGCTCAAAGGGTCTCCAGGTTGGATAAAAAGTGTAAAGAAAGGAACACTTTTGTGCCCTGTGTCATATGTGCTTGGAATGATCTGCTGGCAGAAATTTAATTTTGTTTCCAGTAATTTGAGGTTATGGATAGGATTACATCTCCCAGTCAGAGAGAGACATTAATCAAGAAATAGGCCTCTTAATCCTCCTTTCAATTTTAATGAAACACTGTAAAAATGCCTTTCACCAGGGGATGTCAAGTATCGGTTGTGCTTTGATTAACATGCTTTTGTGACAGGTTTACTGTTGTACCATGTACCAAGTTATTCAGCAACCTAATTTAAGCTGTCTGTCAAGAGGAAACAACTACAAAGAGAGCATTATTTTCTCATTGGACTTACAATAACAGACTTCTGGATCTACAAACTTTTTTTTTTGAAATGCTGGTTACTCCACACCCGTTGTGACATTTTTAAGCTTCAGAATAAATGGGTAAAGGCTGGACGTGACACATATCACACTGTCCCCTGAATGGCAATTAGGAAGGAGATAAGAAATCGGAAATGTTTTTGCAGCTGATGTAAGTTAAGCACTTGCCTTTCTCACAGCAAAGCGGAATTTGGATCAACTCTTCTGGAGTATAATGGGTGTAAATCTGGGCAATCGAGAGGAGAGCTGGGCCCTGAATCTCTAATCCTCTCTTCTTTATTCCTGTCCCCCTTCTGAAGTCAAAACACATTTTCAATGGAGGCTTTGTGATCTGAGTTGCATTTGGCTTCTTATCTGCTCAGTTTTTTCTAATGTGGCCTGATTATATTAGGTATGAACTTCCTTGAGGCTGGAAGCCAACACCAGACAGACTATTCTCTCTCTCCCAGTCTCAGAAACCTGACATGGGGATGTCAAGCCTTTTCACAGGAGTTGGTTTATTTTTAGAGAGGGATGTTTTTGTTCTTGCCTCTCTAACAATTGACCTCTTGAAACAGAATGGCTCCAGATCATCCCGAAGTAAAATGTATCTGGAGACTGGGGTCTTCCATGCAAATGCAGCCTCTTCCAGCTAATAGGCACACAAGTCCACAAGCTGCACTCACCAAGCTGACACCCACCAAGTTTTAACAGCTCAGTTAACAGAGAGAAGTTTCCTGTGTGAGTGGGTGCAGTTGCACTCTCGAGCCATGGAATATGGATTAAAGGCTTCACTCTCCCCTCTCTTGGGTGTCAGCTGCTCTGTGGACAGAAGAAATTAATTACAAGATGGTCTTTCTATTTGAAAAGATGATAGGTGAGCTCTCAGTCTCATTCTGATGACTAATTGCTGCCAGGAGGCTGTGGCACCACATGCCTTGCCTGGCTTCCTGGAGGGAAGGGCTGGTGGAGTTGCAGTATCTGGAAGCGAGGGAGTCAGTGGGCTGGCTGGTGTGGCAGAGGTGCCAGTCCTCTCTGAGCTGGGCTGTTTTTCACTGCTGACCACCCAGCAAGGGTTTTGCAGGAAGGCAGGCTGTGGCATGTTCTTGCCTTGTCAGGTTTCTCATGGCACCGAGACCTGACCCAACCTCTGACTCCTTCTGCTACTCTGCCAGGGTGCTCTATATATTGTGGTGACCTGGGAGGGTGTTCAGGAGCCATTTGTAACATCTTAATGACCATATTAACACCTCTAATTGTAAATGACAGGGCAATTATTCTCAGCATAGCAGTTTGAACAATTATGTTTGGCCTACTAAAGTGACAGAATACTCATTAATGCAATAAGGAAAAAAAAAAAGGTCTCCTCAGGATTTGCTCCTCTGAGGACAGTAGCCTGGCTGTTTGTCTGCTTTAAGCCTCTTTAAAAAAATGCAAGTTTGTTTGCAATTCTTGCCAAAAATTCTCAGCTGTCAAACCTGTTTATTCCGTGAAGCACGCTGAGGGCAAGTGTGTGTCTACTCTGCCTCTGACTTGATTCAAGGGGAAGAAGTTTAAGAGAGAGAAAAGTGACTCAATCTCAATTTTCCACAAGGCCAAAGAGTCTTGGGGCCTCTTAGCTGAATCCCAAACTGTGGTGATGGAATCCACTGATAGAACCAGGGTGCACATATTTAGGGTCAGAAACTGTGATGGAGGTCGTGCCAGGTCTGAAAGCTTCTCAGTGATTATCCTGCTTTGCACTTGAGGTCTCATCTAAAAACAAAGCTGTTTGTCTGGAGGAGGCTGCGTTTCAGCAGAGCCATTCCCAGCTTTGAAGGCCTTGCTGCCTTCAACAGGACAGCCAAAACCTGAGGCAGCGGAGAGTGAGGGGACCTGGACTGATGATGTGCTGCATTTCTGACTCTCTCCATTAGATTTCACTGCTATTAGGCAAGTAAAGGCACATGTGGTTTGATTTTGGCCATGAGACTGTTTTTCCCTGCAATGGAAGCTGCCAAATAGTGGATCAGTCACTTCAGTCACTTGCAAGTATTCTGTTTAAAACCCTGGAAATGGTTACTTTAACACATTGATTTGGTTACCTGCTCACTTTCTGTCTCTTTCCTGGCTGACATGGAACAAGCAGTAATTTTTCAGGGGTATTTCACCTGATATTACCATCACAGATCTGAGGGATCCCATGGGATCTCCTTGGGCTGGGTTTTTTTTCAAGACGTTGCTGTGGGATTTTGGGTGAAGGGCAGCCCTAAAGGCAGACTCATTTTCCCAACAACTTTTGTGTGGTATTGCTCTCAAACAACATGCATGATGAAGCTGGGAATTCTTTAAAAAAACTTTGTTTAATGTCTTAACCAATGAGCATCCTGGTACCTTGGCTCTGGTTTGGTTTTTTTTAATTGGTTTTTCTTTTTGATAAATCCGTCTGAAATCTGACTGATGAGGTTGTCATTGTTTCAGAAATAGCTTCACTCCTAAGTGAAAGCTGTCATTGCAGATGTGTTTTAGTTCAGTGGAAACATCAGGACTGTGTTTGGGACTGCAGGATCATGACATCTTTTTAGGCACAGTGGGAGACAGATGGGTGAGCTGCCAGCTTGATGCAAGAACAATAAGAACAAATGAGCTTTTTAAAAATAGAACAATTGCATTTGGAAAGAGTATTGGAGGGGGGTGAAGCTGAGAGGGAAATAATTCTCCCATGATTCTATCCTGGTTTTTATATTAAACAAAACATGTTGCAACATTGTCTTCGTTAGCTGTGAAGTGACAAACTGGAGCACTTCCAAATTGGCTGGCTCCAAACTGCTTTCATATTGACCTGAAATGTCAGCTGCTATTATGTTCTGCTGACCATTGATTGCTTCCAGAGTAGCATTTTCTCCTGTGAAATGAAAGAAGTTCCATCTCAGTGATCTCAGCGTTTCCTGGTGTTTGTGAAGTACGATAGTCATGGGAAATGATAGTGCCTTTATTTCAAACCACTTCTCAGTTTGAATGAAATGAATTGTTAATATTGAAGTTACTTACACCGTGAGAGTGAGTTTTGTGCAAGAATGGTTTGCTCATCTAGGAGATCCTCCACTTCACCTTCTTGGAGTCAGAAAACCAAGGTGATGAGTGCCTCTGATTTGTTTCCTTCCCCTCACACACAGGTACACAGAGTTGGGCTTGGACATAGCAATGATGATATCCTGCTCTGCAGGTAAACTTTAAGATTTTCCTGTGGAACTATGTAAAAAACCATAAATATGGAGAAATGGTACTTCTGGTAGCAGTAGTTGAAGTTCTGTGATCAGGTATCAAATGATACAATGGAAAGTGTGTTTTGGTTTATTTTACATAGATAATTTAAATACAAGACAGGAGAATGTTCAGATAATTTTCATTTCACATAATGCTGGCTTAAAATTATATTGAAACATCACAAAGACCTCTTGGTCTTTAATTCTCAGGGAAATGAACTATGTGACCTGCAAGGTCTTTTCAATATTTCTCTTTTGAAAACCTGTGTAATGTCACTTATTCACATTCCTACACTATTTTTTTGTAGTTATCACTTTTTCAAGTGATATCTTCCAAGCAAAAAGAAAATGCAGGAAATAGGTCAATTTTTGGTTTTGTTTAAAGATTAACAAGTCTGTTATGTGCTGAAGTCCAGCATGAAATACACTGGACGTATAACCCTACTGGATCTATTCTTGTAAAGCAACAGCAACTAAAAAACCTGTAAAATTTAGGAAAACTACATGCATCCGTGTCAGCCTGTGGGCTTTGCCAACATCTCGGGGTAGTGTGGATGGACTCTAGAGAGATGGCTTTTGGCCATGTCCAGTATCTATTCCTGTATTGTTTTCCTCCTTCTTGTTAAGGTCCCACTCTATATTTGTATTTACTTTATTTGTGAAAGAACTAGAAACAATGAATTTCCTAAAAGGAAGAAGAGAAGCACAAAGGAGAATGGTCGTGATTTCATAAGAGGCATTGACTGTCCTCTATTTTGTGTGTCAAGAATGTGTGATTTTGGCTACTATTTTGCACAGTGAAATCTTTGACAGTTTTGTCTGTTTAGACCCATTCTCTCTTTGTCTATTACCTCCCAGTTCAAATTAAGCTCAGCTCGTGGAAGCTTTTATGAGAATATCATTTTCGGGTAGTTTTCAGAGAGCTAGCTCCATTGTATCTGATCAATTACTAAGAAAATAAAAACTGCAGCATGTATACCCATTCCTAGTGGAATGCTGAAGTATCCCAAATAAAGTAAAAACAACTTCTTGCTGAAGCAGTAGATGTAGAGTTGAGTGTTGGCAGGACCAGAAATAAATGCTGTTTCATAGTGCTGTGCTTGATATTTCTCAACGCTGAGTGGAGTTCAGGTTAATTAAAAGAGGAAATCCACAATATGAAACACAAAAGCAAATGGTTATCTGTGTGGAGAACAAAAACAATTACTCCACCACGAGGAGGTTTCATCAGAAGCACGGATATTCACGGCATCTTGTGACAGGGACACCCAAACGACAGCTCAGGATGTTTTACTTGCATGTAACGAGTTCTGTGACTTGATTAATGGCAGGGTCAGATTGCCTTCGTCAGGGCTGGGGGTCAATCTGTACAACATCCCACAAGGAAGTTCTTCCTAAAGAAAACAAACTGTCCCTAAGTAGAAGCCAGGAAACCTCCTTGGTCTTGTGGGGAGCCTGGGAGCTTGCTCTGTGCTTGCAAAGTGAAAGGTTTGGATTGGGAATTATTTGCAGTGTTACCTTGGGGGTCTGCTGTAATAGCAGGTACAGCTTTCATCTTCAAGCTGTTTGGGATAGTCAGGGAAAAGAGACATTTTTTTCTTCATTTTTTCACTTAATTTTTCCATGGCAGTGGGATGAAGGTGCACCTATGTTTGTGCTAACGCTGTTCTGGGATTAGAAACAGTGTTTGAGAGGTTGTTGTTTTTTTTTTTTAAATTTCAAATTGCTTTAAAGGAACAAAATAGGTGCAGATCTTCTTGTCACTTGCCAAGCTAAGATGGCAGAGAAGGCTTAGATATTTTTCACCCGTCTGCTGAGAAGAAATTTGTTTCAGGCAGCTGCTGCTTTTATTACTGCAATAATCCATGGAGAGAGCAAACAGAATGGCACTGGGGACTGGATCTGGGAGATGCTGTGCTCCTGCATGGGAAGGGAATGCGGAGGAGTAGCTGCAGCACAGCTGAGAACAGTGGTGAGGTGAGTTGCTTCCTGAGATGAAGGGGCTTCTGATGAATGAAGCCATGACTAACTGCTGGCCTTTGGAGAAGGAGGCTGGAGCTTCCAAAGCATCCCAGAATAGCTTTGTTTACAAAACTTGCAAATAATTGAAATATTAACAGTGCGACTGAGTCATAGGGAGATGAAACGGTTTTACAGCTGCTGTGATGATTCTTGTGAATCTGCAGGGGTTTGTCCATTGGGAATTTCATCCCTAACAGTAGAAACAGCAGCTCTTATTATGAGTCAGGGCTCATGCTTAGCAGAAGGCAATTAGGGCACTGGTAGATTCAGTAAATGTGAGTCAGTGCAGCAGCAGGAGTAGACCACAGGGCTCCTTTGCTGGAGCTCAACCCATTTTTCTCCAGTCTGGTCCCTTACAAGCTCTCTCCCTTTCAAGCAGACTGAAGTCCTCCAGAGAACTCCAAAACAAGCAGCTCTCCTGAAGCTCCTTTCAGTGGGTGGTTGCCCAGCTGCCTTTGCTGATGCTCTCTGAAATGTCTGCCCAACAAACCAGGCGTGAAGGGCACCAGAGGAGCGATCCTTATCTTCCGGGAACAACGGAGCTCTGCACAGCAATGGAAGGCTTTAGAGATGGGTTTCTGCTCCCTCCTTGGTTCAGGATACTGGCCCTTGGGAATACAGGTGAATAGATTCCCCAGAGTGGGTCTGTCCCATCCTGAGTTTTATCACAGTCTACAGAGCCAGAAGGAATTTTGTTGGATCCCCTTGTCAAAACATTAGCTGCACTTCACTGAAAAGTCTAATGCTTTAAATTCTGCTGCAGTGGCCTCCCAACCCCTGCAACTGTAGGGGGAAAAATTCTGGCCAAATAAAGGATCTGTGAAAAGAAACATCTCTTTTTGTATGACACCCTGTTAGCCTTAATAACAGTTTTCTCTCTGTAAGTGCAGTAAAGTATGGAAATATTGCTGTGCTACATGGTGCAATTTTCTGACTGTGATTTTCTCTGATAAAAGCCTTCAGAGAGTGCATTTTCCTTCCCACTTATCTGCCATCAAAAGGCAGCAAATACATGAAAAATTCAGCTGTCACTCTAAACAAAATATACAATTACTCTGGGTTGATGTTTTAAGCCGAAATAATTTCCATAGCAAAAAAACCCTGCAGCTATTTTCTAAATGCTGGGGTGTTTGCTTCTAGCTTTTTGCATTACGCATGTATCACCTGTTTTGGACATTTGAATGCAAAGATGAGATATCACAAGTTAAAACTTAGTACTTGCCAAATTAAATATTTGCTGGGCTGGCTGGGCCCTCAGTTCATTACTTGACTGCTGTTTTGCACCAGAGAATGAAAAATCTTTTCTAACATGCCAAGGGTGGTTATTTTAGGAAGCTGATGAAGAGGGCGGATGTTATTCAAGTGGTTGGATAAGAAAAGGAAATAGTACATGTTAAGCCTTCTGGAATAACCAGGTAGATGAAAGAAAGTGGAAATGTTCCTGAAATATGCTGATTTGTTTGGACAAATCTAAGCAGAAAATATGAGATGGAAATTTGACGCTTCATCTTTCACAACTTGAAATGTTAAATTAAGGCTGCTTATGTCTCATGTTGCTTGGAATAAATTACTTTTGGGGCATCTCTGAGCTTTGAAAGCACCCAAAACCCCAGAACAATGATCCTGTGGGTTGGTTTCACTTGCTTAGTTTTTTTGGCATACAACTTATACTAGAGATCAAGAACCTTTATTTAAAAGCTGAGAAGGAAATTTTTCTTATCTTGTTTCTAGGGCTGAACCTAAAAATAATAGTAAAAATCTACTTATCTTGGCAAAACAAACAAAACTTTTTCTTTTTGACTCAAACTGAAAGATCATTGGAACAGGCTATCCAGAGAAGTGGTGGAATCACCATCCCAGCAAGTGTTCAAAAAATATGTGGATGTGGCACTTGAGGATATGGTTTAGTGGTGAACATGGTAGTTCTGGGTAAACAGCTGGACTCAATGATTTTAGAGGTCATTTCCAACCTTAATGATTCTATGATCTCTTTTCTTTTGGAAGTCACTTAGGCTTATTCCTTTGTGTCACTCCAGCTTAAAAAAATTATACTTCATCTGTGTCATTCTGAAATGCCAACTCAAAACAGTTTAAAACTTCTAAAAGTATTTTAGCACTTCTAAACTAGAACCGTTGAGTTTGGAAGAGAAATCCCCCCTCCTGCTTAAGGCAGAAATACCCAAACCCTTTGAAAACATGAAGAAAAAACCTATTCTGATACTTCTAGTGTCGCAGAATCACAAAATCATTTAGGTTGGAAGGGACCTCTGGACATGATCTGTTCCATCCTCCCTGCTCAAGCAGGGTCAGCTAGAGCAGGCTGCCCACGTCCAGCTGGGTTTTGATGTTTCCACAAATGGAGATATCTTCTTGTTTTCTCCTGAAACTTGAATATTTATGCATTAATAGTTTTTGTCTCTTCCTAAATTCCATCTCTGCAAATTTAGCATTATTCAAATAGACTATGAAAACCCCCTCCCATCTCACCTTTTTTTTCTGGGAGACATTTCCCAAAAAATGCTGTCATTTGCTCCAGTCTGGGTTTTGTTTTGTTGGTTACATATGTGGTGTTCTCTGGAGAGCACTGCAGTGTCTTCTGGTTTCATACAAGGAAGTCTGATTCACTCTCCTTGTGGAAATTTTCATATTATAATTAAACTTGGCTTTTGTTCAGAGGGTCTCTGCAGTGGGGATTCAAATCTGCTGCTAAGGTCACGTCACCAGTTAAAGCCCCTGCAATGAAACAAAGTCCAGAATGCAGATACATGGCCCTCAGTTAAATTACGTTAATTTAGTTTGAGAAAATGAGTATTTAGCATTTCGTGGTGTGTGAAGATATCATTCCATAGTGGCAGAAAAAGTCATTGACCTTCCCATGCAAGCAGCTTTGCTGGTTACTGTGACCTGAGCCAGCCCTGCTCTCCAAGTGACCGTGGGTCTGCTGTGCCAGACTCTCTCTGCTGGAAGATTCACGGATTTTAGTTCGTGTCACACTCAGGTCTAAGCTGGAGAACCTCATCAGTGTTTCCTGGCCAAGTCACCAATGCCTATTCCTAGGGACAGACCATTTGTCTGCTCCTTCTCCTCAGGATGTTGGAGCTAATTCCAGGCTTAAAGGAGTGCAGTGCATAGCAGGACTCAGCCTACAGAAGCAGGATTTTAAGCAGAAAAATAGAACAAGACTCTTGGTGAGACTTAGTCAAGTCAGCTGCTCTGCTGTTCGTATTGATCCAGCAGTGGTGCTCAGCTCTACAATTAAAATAATCTCACACACTTGCAGAAAGGTCAGGCAGCAGATGCTGCCACTAGACCTGACAGATTCACTGATAAGCTTCACTGCAAGGCAAAGCACTTAAGAAGAAAATGAAGTGTCAACTTTTAGTATTTCCAACCACACGTGCGCATTCACAAATATGTGTCTTAGCAGAGAGCTTATTCTTCATTTTCAAGTAGAAATATGCACTAGTAAGGCTCAAACCTTTGAAAACCATGCCACACACAATAAATAAAATGGATATTTCAAATAAGATACGTGACACATTTGATTAACAGTTCTTTAACTACGGTCAAGTGTTTGTGTAGTAACGGCAAATGTGTTCTGAAGAATGAATGGATATTTCATTAATATACCGAATATCTTTGCATAGTAATAATGGAAGAAATATCAAATTATTCCAGAGTCTGACTAGGCATTGAGTGGAGTTATATGACAACGTAAATTGGAAAGACAAAGGGCCATATCTCTGTATTCTCACCAATCTTTTATAGGTAATGAATTGTTTAGAAAATTTAGCTGAGGAAAAGCTTTTGAGCTGGAGCCTGACAGTCCATCAGGGTATTCTTAGAGGTTATCTCTGCAAGGCAGGTGGATGAGGAAAGAGACAAGCTTAACCCTACAAAAATAATTATGATATATTATTAGCAACTAATGGCAGTCCAATGGAGTCTTTTCAGCAAAGACACCACTAGCTGCAATTTCTCTTAGTCATCTGCATAAAAAAGCAAGTCTTCATGAAACCCATATTCTGGTGATTTCTCAAACTCAGTGAAATTAGCAGGCAACTTTCTGCACTGGAAACTTCTCATGGCTCAGCAAACTTCCACACTACTATTAATGGGAACACCCACCCCGGGCAGCAAGGTTCAACACTGAAATCAGCATTAGAAATCTGTTCGGACCACACGATCTCTTAGATCGAGAATATACCTGGGCTTTTTCCTTTCTTACCTAAATTTTTCCTTTCTGGCTTTTTTTTTTTTTTGGCATTAAACAAACTGACATGACCTTATGGTGGTTTACATATCAGAACCTGTTGGATCATTTTTATGCCTTCAAAATGCATAAAAAGTGCCTGTAATACTTGTGTCTCTACAGGTTTGTGAAAATGGACAGCTGGGTGAGGCCAGAGACTCTACACATAGCCCCAAAAAATCAACAAGGGGGGCAAAAAAAAATTAAAATCACTGTAAGAGTGGAATTTGAGAGACTTTAATCAGCAAACAAAACGCCGGATGCATGAAGTCTCACTCCACAATCCATTGCCTAAAAAGACTTGGGTAATGTTTGGAGAGGGGAAAAAGGAGAAGAGGACAAGGATGACATTAGCAAAAAGCCGGGCACATTACATAGTCAATAAGTAATTGCTGCAATTGGAGCTCATCATCTGCTTAGCACTTAATGTCTTGGCCTTTTCAGAGTGAATTTTATTAATACTAATGTCTGAAGAAAACAGTACAGTCATTATCTCTGTTGATTCTTGTGATGTTCAAAAGTGAAGCTCATCTCCCCTTGCTTTTGATTACTTGACTCTACCAAATCCTTCATGTTGCCAAAAGCTCTCAGACGCTTAAAAAGTGCCCCAGGGTCTCTGAGGAGAAGGAGTGTCAGCACTGCCCCCCTACAAACACACACCAACTCCTCCCAGTTACATTCTTTTCCCTCAGATGTTTGGAAACTGAGCAAAAAATGCCAGAAGTCATCACCTTCCCAGGGGCCAAGGTGGGACCAACCAGCCTGTAGTTTTCTCCAGCAGACCTCTCAGAGGTGGTGCTGAGATGCCTCACTGGAGAAGGATGGCTTTTGTTCACATCCTGTTCTTTAGAAACCCTAAAGAGCGTGGATTTCTTGTATGAATTCTGCTTCTCTTTTGCTTTTATTTCTCTTCTGTTTCCTTCCATTAGTTTCCCCAGTTAAGAGTAACTATTTGAGGTGCTCAAGGCCCTTGCAGCAAGAGCAGAAATGTTTGCAGTCCTGCAGAAAGATGTTTTCTGTGGATTTTCTCTGAAATTGCTGGCCAAAAAAATTTGCGTGCTCTAAAAGTGAGGGTAAAGCAGAGGCCTTGGAATGAAAGTGTTGCAAAGACCTTATTCTGTGTCTTTTTCAAACACTGATTTCTTGAGGAAGGGTGATCATCAACAAGAGAACAAAACAAACCCTCACATGCTGGGGTGGGCCCGTTAGAGAAATGCAGGCTCATTAGTCCTGCTAAACGTGATACTGCCTGTAAAGTCAAAAAAGCAGAGTGAGGTCTGGAAAACTTGGCAGGAAATCAGCCAAGATCCATTATATTCTCTTTCACATGGCTGGGTAGTGGTGGCACTAATTGAAGGCTGGGCCCTCGTTTTGCTGAATAACACGGGGCCATTTTAATTTCACCTGATTATGCTGCCCTGTTGTAAGAAGTCTGACAAAAACAAGGTTTGTGGAGACTCCTACCAAGGAGTCCTTGGCTGCCCAAAAGCTCTCTTGGCAGCTAGAAGGTTTCTTTTAATAAGTGGACTGACGCATTTTTCATTTCTAAACGTTCCAGATAAATTTGCTTCAGTACTGCTGCATTTCAGTTAAAGCTGACCAGGTTTCTGTAGCTTATCAATCTGCATTTACTATGTGTGTGAAACTTTAAATATAAAAATGGAAATATTAAAAATGTTGCAATCCCTACCCACCCCTACAAGAAAATGATTTGAGCAAGACTGGCCACCTGACGGTTGCCAAAGAGTGGGAGTAGATGAAATAAGTGCTGTTGTAGGAAAAGACCATACAATAGTGGAATTGTTTTGGGAGAACTTTTTGTCACACACTCGGATAAGAACTGTGATTCTTTGCTGCTTTTATCAACATTATTTGTAATTTCCTGTTATATTTCCCCTGCTCTTTCTTTGCAGTTCCCTGAGCAGACCCGCTCAGCTGTATAATAAGGAGATGAGTTTTACCTCCTTTTTATCACCGCAAATCTAAAGTGACTCTGCAGAAGTCAAACTGATGTTGGCTAGGGGAGAAACGGTCCCACTAAAAAGCTTCCTAAAGAGAAAAATTCCCTCTCCATTTGTGAAACAAATTAACTACTAGAGGCATCCAGTTGGATGCACCTCTCTGGGGCCAATGACCAGAGAGATTTAAAAGTCCATTACGCTAATGCCTAATTCCTTCTTTGCGCAGGGGAAACGTCCTCACAAGCTGGGCTGTGGCAAGGTCCTGAGTTTCCATTAGGAAAGGGATTTACATCAGCGAGGAAACATTTGGTGATTACGACTACCAACTGCGTTAATCATCGGCTTGAATTAAAAGTCACTGACGAGTTGCACTGGGAGCCGTGTGACTGTGCAAGGGAAAAGAGCCAGAACGAGCACTTCTGAGAAAACTCAGTGTGCCAGCCAGGGATCATCCTTTCTCTCTGCTGACTGCTGACACATCGCACAGAAATGGGGCTCTGTTGGAACAGGACAGGCCCTTTTATGAGGCAAAATCTGCCCTTTTGCTTCTTTTAGGGCAGGACAGTGTGGAGGCTGCTTTGTTTGGGGCGGGGTGTCAGTGTGTGGTGCCACAGAGATCTTGTTTCTGGACAGCTGCTCCAAACAGGGCAAAGCTGAGTCCTGCCTTGTGTTGCCCAAATGGCTTCTCCATGGCCAAAATAAGCTGGGTTTGGAGGCCCATCCTTCTGGGGACCAGCACCCAGCGCCCTGCCTAGGGATTTCTGGGAAGCAGGAGCAGCCTACTAGTCCCTTGAGCCATCTAGTGGTGCCTTCCTTGCCTATTGAGCAGAACATCTCACTGAAAAAACATAAACAGCATCTCATTAATGTGAAAACAGTGATTAGCGCCAGAAGCAGGCCAACCACAATGAAAGCATCAGTGCTTTTAGTGGGTTACCAAAGCAACAGAAGTTCTGGCCTGGAAATGGCAGACAAGATAAAGAGGTGGGTGCCAACATAGGATGCTCAAGGCTAAGAAGATTGGTCTGGTGTGATCTGTTTTGTGCTTTTGTCTTGGTGTTTGCAGCCCTTTATGGCTCCTCACCGAACGAGGCCGGGATTTAAAAAGCAAAGCTGAACTTTCCGACCTGAAACCTCAAATCCTTTTCTGATGGATTTCGTAACTGGGAAGCGGAAATAGAGCCTTCAGTAATTCAAAAGAGATTTAATGATCAAAGCTGCAATTAAAAGCGTGGTGAGTCATCTTACAGCCGTCCATGTGCTAAAACGTCCAGGCTGTGCAAGAGATCGTGTTGTCATGGCTGGTTTTACTCAAAACGAGGATATAGGAGCTGCTATTACTTCCAGCTTCAGAAACAATCTGAGTTCTGCAGACCTGTGTTTATAGAGCAGAAGAAAAGGCAACAGTCCTGACTCCCCCACTTGTGGATTTTATTTAGGAGTTCTGTCTGCAGCATCTGAATTCATTACGGTGCTTTATTACTTTTCGCCTTCTCTCAGTGTCTGCTCTCAGTAGGAATCTTGATTTTTTTTCATTTGCACTAACAAATTACCCACCAAAACAAATACAGAAGAGCTGATCTTTAGAGTATTATGGGGTTTTTTGCTTTCTGCAGCATGCATTAACAATGAAATACTTAACTGAACTTTTCACAGTATGTGCATTTTCTCAAATTAAAATTGCAAAACACAGGGAAATGAAGATAAAAATATCCAACCAAGCTGTTTCTCAGAAACCCTCACAAGTAAACTAATATTTCCCTTTAAATCCTGTTGTTTTATTCTGCTCAATACAAAAAATAGTGCTAAATACAATTTGGTTTTAGTAAAGGAAAAACATCCTAAAAACATCTAGCCTGTCACACACAAAAGCAGCTAAAAGGAAGCAGGAGAATTGGTAACTCTCTACTGGAAAAATGTAATAAAAATTTTGATTATCTGGTACGAGTCTTTCTTTCTCTGTTCCTCAGTTCCCTTCCTAGTGGCAGTGAGGTATTTCATGTTTTATTTTCAATCTCTCATAATGGTTGCAATATTCAAACTCTAACCCACTAGAATGTGATTGCCTGCTTTACAAAAATCATTGCTGCAGCTCTGCTCCTACAGGTTTATTTGTAAAACAAGCTTTTTTATCTTGCCATTTTTGACATCAAGTGCCTCCAGTCAGTGCCAGATAGATACAAACAAATGCCAGCTTTTACAAGAATCCCAAAAGGAATATCTAATGTAAAATATAATGCAATCAAATAAATTGGTGCATTCTTTCCCAGCTTTGTCTGAAAAGAGACCTGCTCTGTATGCTGAGAGACAAATCAGGTTATCAGATCTAACAAATCTTGCAAACAAGCAAATTCAAATATCTTATCATGGATCAAATCCATTGTGGTCACCTCATTCAGTTGACATAACACACCTATAGAAAACGCTCTTAAATCCTTATATTACTTTACAAATGCAATTGTTTAGCAAATAACAAGTAGAATTGCTATCTGTATTTTCAGTGCATGAGAATGGCCTTTATCTACTGCAGTCAAAGAGTTGCCACAGTTTAATGGAGAAATAGAAGAAAGCTCTGTTAAGAAAACATGAATCTTGAACTAAAGGATTTCATGGACTTTTTCTAAAGGTGGCTAAGGACAGGACAAACATTTGATGTCTAAATTTGGAGGGAGAAACAGTCCGTCTAAGAAGTGGGTAATGGTTTTAGCACAGTTCAGCCTTGCCTTGCAATGGGGGGGAACATTAGCAGAACTGGTGAGAACTTCTCCAGAACTTGGATATGGATTTCCAGTGAGTTTTGACAAAATCTGTGAAAATCCTGGCGCAGTCTGAGATGGTTTGTACCTGCCCATGGGTTCAAAGCTGTGTTAGAGACATGTCTTGGTCTTGATATTAAGAGCCAGAGCAAAATCCTCCCAAGGGAAGGCCTAGACTGTGTAATTATGAAACTCCTGCAGGAATTCCCACCTGTCAGTCACTGGCTGGCTGATGGTCTGGGCCAGCACTGCTTTTGTACCTTATAGATCGCTTGTCCTCACCAGTTACATGCTGAAATTCTTTTTCTCCAGGCCAACAGGGAATCTTGTGGAGTGTAATGACAGGGAACCTCCATATCTCATAGCAACGAGTCCCACAAGCTCATAATGTAGTTGGAAAAAAAAAAAAAGTTGTTGCATGAATTTGAAACTTTCCTCTTTTGCCCTTTCCAATTTCACGTGTACCCCCTCCTTTTCTGCAACAGAAGAGAAAGTCATAGCAATTGCCTGATGTTAAAGGAGTTGATGGGGGAATATGAGAATCCACCCTGTGTGCCTTTATTTTTTAATGAATCTCTGTTCTGTTCCACCGTTCCGGTCCCTTCTCTAAATTTAGGCACCTCAGACATTCCAAAATCTTGTCGTGTATTTACTGTGATAACTGTCTTGGCCACTCATCCATGCAAGTGGGGATGGCTTTGCTACCAGGTGTAATCACGAGTGGATAACTTTAATCTTGATGAGAACTAAAAGCTTGACATTGAGGAGGAGGATTTTTCAAGGCTCAGGCACTGAAAGCAGTGACAAAATTTGGCTCCATTGTACTTACCTTTTATGTGTGTTCAAAAGAGGAAAAATACTTGCATTTTAATATCAATCCAGCAATCTAAACTGAGAAGGAAGTAATTATACATGAAAGAAATACCGTCTTTTGTAATAACACTTTTAAAGTATCAGTTCCATTCTATCATAATATTTTCATGATTAGATTTACCTTCTAATATTTTAATAACTTTGGTATGAAGTAAGGAAGTCCTTTGTAGCTTATCTCAGAAGGCTGTCTAGGACGTCGCACTTAATGAGGTTTATAATTCAATATGTCCACATCTGCATCTTTAATAATGCCTAACATTTAATCTTCATTGCACCACTTGAATCAAAAGATCTAAAATTAAACCTACTGCAGCTTAATCTAATAATAAACATGCATGACATTTTGTGCAAAATGTGTGCCTGATCAGCACGGTGCACTCTTACAATTGTATCAGATGGAGAAAAACAGAGTTTAATCAGCCAAAGGTAGATGGTGACATTTAACTCCTGCCAGTGCATCCACTTTGGGAAGCTTTAAGATCCTGCCTCTGGAAGAAAGGGCTGGTTGTTAGATCATTGCCCAGTTTAGGTCAAAATCCCACTAGTTCCAGTATTTACACATACCCTTAACTAATGGTGTGATCTTCAGACCCTCTAACTCCAGACAGGTAATTTTGGTACCTTCTACAGGAGCTGCGACTCTGTATGGAGTCAGTGGTAAGGTGCTCCTATTTTCCCTCATAATTAACTGGAGGATGTGAGATCCAGAGGCACCGAAATGTTGTTTAGCTTGTCACTCCTGCAGTGCAAGGGTCCTTCCCACCTCAGCTCCCCCTCAGCCTTGTAAGATGTTCTAATCCTGCTGGGACCACGTTATCCAGTTCTCAGGTGGGAAGGGGAATCTCTCTAGATCATGGGAACAGACTTTCAGCCACAGCCATGACATTTGGTGGGCTTTGGTAGCCACAGCAGTAGGGTTGTTCTCCTCCACTAAAGAATGAGGGACTGCATATGAGATGTAGATGTTTTTCTGGGCCCCGAAGGAACTTTGGATGAGAAGATCTCCCTGAATTAATGGGGCTTTGCACAAGCAGCCAGAGCAAAGAGGTCAGTTTCTGCAGAGCTTTTTGTGGGCTCAGGGCTTTGCATGGGACTTGTAGGTTGATGTTGTTTCTTCAGTAAACATTGCTCTGTAATCAGGTGCTGTGCTTTGGGGGCTACAACTGTTCTGCCTTGTGGCACGGACATTCATCTCTGCTGAAAGTGAGACAAACAAGCAGGAAAGACAACATAAAATGTAGAGACATCATGTTGGAGAACAGGCAGTGTTAGAATTGTCTAGAACCTGTTCAGGTGAAATGATGAATTCATGAAAGCTGAGCCCAGGTATTAAATGAGAAGCTAAAACTTCTCATTTATCCTCTCATTTATTCTTAGGTCAGCTAGACTCATAATCACCATTTTAATTTGTTACAGGTGCAAAAATTAGCAGTGTCAGTAAAAGATTGGAACTTATATTAGACCTTGATTCAAGATATGTCCCTGTATTTAAGGGGCTCTGGCTGTGGAAATGCAGAGCAGTCAAAGTCTTTTTTAAAAAATGTATTTTGGGGCTAGAATGGTGAACAACAGTGTAGCTCCTTCACCTGAGACACCTGTGTGATAATCACACATACATGACAAATAAAAAGGCAGTTCTTCACCAGGATCTGATCAGGAGAGTTTGAAATCAGCTGGGTCAGGAGAAGACACTTTGGAGGAGAAGAAAGACTGGTGGAAACTCTGCTGGGCAATCGAGTCCCCTGCTGAAGCTGAACCCTCACAACTCAACTTGGCTCCATCTGACTTTAATTAAACAAGGGATGATCACAGTCTACGATTCTCCCTGATCTCTATCAGCATGGCAAGCTAAAGGTAAAAATTCTCAGTATCTTTCTGTTCCTTTGAAGTCAACAGTGAACTCTGTGCAGTGTGTGAGGACACAAATGTCATTTGGGCAGCTGCAGGTTTACGATGATTTTGACGTAATGTTTATGCAAGGCGGGGGGAGAAAAGCTGCATCTTGAAATTATAACTTTGCAGCTGTGGGTCCCCTCTCCTCCCTCAGACTGGTTTTATCTTTGGGATTTGCTTTGTCTTATGGTGATGCTCAAGGAACAATTACATCTAGTGAACCCATTGTCTTAGTTTTTCTTCAGCTATAAATCACAAACTATTCCATTTTTGTACAACCGTTTCCCCTCCTGCCTTCCTTGCATACTCGTGAGGTGAGCTGGAAACTCACTTGATAAAAACATCCTGAACTAAACCAGCTGGAAATGGAGAGTATAATAAGCCAGCCTGCTGTCAGCCCTCATCTATTTTTGTTTGATCAGTATCTGGTGGTGATTGAAAGGCTGGCTCTCAGAGTCAACCACCTTGAGGCCAACCTTGAAACCGTGTCACATTTGGCTACTTGATAGCATCTT
Source organism: Edolisoma coerulescens (assembly GCA_013397115.1). Taxonomy (NCBI): domain Eukaryota; kingdom Metazoa; phylum Chordata; class Aves; order Passeriformes; family Campephagidae; genus Edolisoma; species Edolisoma coerulescens. The sequence goes on from VWZW01003548.1 coordinate 1,519,449, forward strand.
CAGCATAATGTTAGATCTAGAGCACACACAGTGCAAAAAAAAAAAAAAA
>VWZW01003548.1:1519510-1571133 GCA_013397115.1 Edolisoma coerulescens
GAAAGCTGGCATCTTGCTACACTGCACAGCAAAGGAAAAGCAACGTGGAAAGAATCTGACAGACGTGCAAGGAAATGGAAATGCTGCAAGGCAGGAGAGGAGCCGGTCCATGTGCATTAGCAGCTCTCGGCAGGATGAAGCAGTGACTTCCCCAGGGTCCAAGCTGGCTTCATGTGTAACTGTGGTTGCAAAAGTGTCCCTCCTCAGCAGGGAGGATCTGTGGGAGGGCAGCTTTGCCTGTGCACGGCTCAGGAGGGCTGAAATCAGAGCAGTTCCTGGAGGTAACAGACTCTTGTTGGCTGGGGGTTGCATTAGGGTTATGGAGGGGATGGAGAGTGTGTTGGTTAGTCCTGCAGCTGTGCTAGGGCTGTGGAGGATGCTTACATAAGACACACGAGTAGGGAAAACAAAATATATTTTGATTATGTCGAATAAAGTCAGGAAAAAGTGACAGGGACAGGTCTGCTACAGAGGAGAGCATTGGTTGTTTTCATTTCAGTTTCTGTTTTCTGACTGACAGCCACAAATAATAGCTGTGAGGCCAAAAGATACAGATCTTCAAATCATACCTCCCTGAAAAGAAGGGAGGGGTGCTTTCAGGGGTTGTGTAACTGAGGCTAACAGCAACAAGCCATGACAATGAGCTCCAGAAGGAAGAGTTAGCAAAGCCAATGCACCTGCTGAAAAGAGTGATGGTTCAACACAGAGGCCAGGAATAGCAAGGGAAGAGTTGTGTGTGAATAGCTCTCGCTTTATCTGCACTGAAAATGCAAAGAGCAGCTTGCCTGTATTGCCACAGGTGTAAGAGATGTCACGGGGCTGACATAAAACGTGGCCTGACTCTGGGTCGATGTGCTGTATTTGATGCAGGGTTGTATTTGAGATGCTCTCAAAATAGCATGATAAAAGAAATAATGTGCTGCTACCACAACCAGATATATCAAAGAGGTCTAAGCATGGAACCTGCTAGGAAATAAAGGACTTTGTAAAACAGAAGTTGCAGCTGATATAGAAATTGTTTGCTTCATCAAAACATTTTAACATCATTCCTGTATTGGCTTCTCTAGTGGGTTTCTCATGAGATGCTGAGGCTGGTCTCCTCTGGTATGTAATCCATAACATACCAGTGGTGCTTTCTAATGCCTTTCTGAAAGGGAAGGATTTTTCCCTTAAATGGAGAATCTGTAGGAAACCATTGTGACTGATGATGAATACTCTCTATACGGGCAGCCTTTCCCTCTCAGTGTCTGTCTGAGATTCTCTTTTATTTTCTTAGGAAGCAAAGCTCCTTTCAGCTTCCTGACAGAAAGAGTGGCTGTGTTTTCACCTGCACAGTTCATCCAACAAAGCTCCCCTTTGGATGGGGGGATGAGGGGCTGCACACAGCTGGGTAGGGCTTTCTGGCTGACCGTGCACACGGGGTGAGCTGTGCCCCAGGAGATCAATATTTACCATTGGACACGCTGGTGTAGCCACACTGCTGCTGGGGAGCAGGTGGGGCTGGAGGGGAAGGGAGCTTTAATAAGCAATTGGACAAGGATGGGTTGTAGAGGGCAAGGAGGACTTGCCCTTCATCCTGTTTGTCCCTGGAGTTTAATGCTAGCCTGAAACAGGCTGAGCCTCAAACATGACCTTCAACTCTTTGGTGCCACAGGGCAGCCAGGGGAGTGATAGGAAAGGTGAGCCTGGGAATTCCGCTGTATTTTTACTATTGCAGTGAAACGTTAATGTCAATGCAAAGCCCTGGCAGCTTTGGGGCTGTCAGAAGCGCTTGGTGCCTTGTTCCTGTAATGGTAGGACTGGATGGCTCCCCAAGCCCCACCTCTACCCCAGGTGAGTGTGACAACCCAGCACATTTGCAGATAACAAACCTCCCACCCCCCAACTCGCTGGCTGTCTATCCCCACCAATGCTGTTGGTGTTTTCAGCTAATAGGTGCAGGAAAAGGAACCAGGAACGAAAGGTTCCCGATGGCTGTCAGTAAATTTATTTTGCAGTTAACAGCCTTTGTAATGCACAGCCTAACTTTATCTCATTTCACTGTGGGTGTGCTGGAATAATTGCTCTAGTACTTTGTTAAAAAGAAAAGCTCTCCACATTTCCATTAACTCCCGGCATGGTGTCTGTCTCACTTGGCTGCACTAGGTACCATTTACAGTTCAATTTCACAGTCATGATGGACTGAAACATATAAACCTGCTTTCTCTCCACTCCACTACTCACATGCCTTAATAAACAGGGAGATCCATAAGGTCTGTTCCTTTTATTTTTCCTTTGCAAGTCTATTTTTATGAATTAAATCATGAGCTTTTTTTCCTTGTGAAAACCAAACTGCCAGAGGAATAAATACAGTGTTATCTTATTCAGTAGGGTGTAATAAGCTACTATTTTAGGGTAGCAAGCCAGGCATACTGAAGTTGTTGCAAACTAAAAAGGAAAAAAAAAAAATCTAGCAACAAAGAACAGCATTGTATGATGTCAATCTACAGTATGCATGTGTTTATATAATCACATTGGAATTTACTTTGAACTTTAGCCTGGAAAATTTACTTAGTGGGGGGAGGGGGAAAGGATTTGAGTATCTAAGCACCAAAATAGCTAAGACAAAGTAGTAAAACTGTGTGGTTGGTTGGTTGTAGAGCAGAACCACGTGAAAATGCAAAGAATCCCTTTTGTAACGGGTAGAGACAAGTAAGCCACTTGATCGTTATGGTATGAGATAAGTATACAAGCCACGGGAAATGCTGGGTTATTCACATTCCTCTCTTATTGTTTTTCCAAGGGTGGTTAATTTTTGCCTTTTTAAGGAACTTTTTTGGACGTGACTTGCTCTTGCTCTGATTTCATAATCCGAGTTCTCTACAGAAAAAGAAAGGACGGTCATAACTACATTACACGAGAGAAAACGGGTGAGAGATCAGCATACCACACTGTCCTTTCTCCTGTGGCTTTTCTGGTGAAGCAAGAAGGAAAAAACAAACCCAAACCCATACTTGACCTACCACAGCTTTTATTAACTCTCATTCACACTGACTGAGTTGACTAGTCCCAGGTTCAGAACAGCTACCCACAAAAATCTTTCTCTCTGTGGGGTCTGTCCTACCTGGCCCTTTGTAAAACTGGGTGTAGTGGCCTTTCTCTGTCAAGGGCATGTGAGAGAAGCATTCTGATGTCTTAACCACGTTTTCAAAAGTGTTCAATACTTAGCAACTTTTTTTTGGGGTTACTTTGGCCGGAATAACAAAAGACCTTAACATGCTGGCTGCTAAGTCATTTAGAAAATTCTCCTGCTTTTGCTGATTGCATGGAAGCAGAGCCTGCTTCAGAACCTCCCCCAGAAATGTTTGATAAAATGCAATGCACAGTTTTTCTTGTTGCCTTTATTTTTTACTGTATTATGGCATATCCTGTGACAGTGGTATGGCCACATCTTGGGTCATACATGGCTCATTCTTCACTTGTCTTCAAGGGAAAACTTGCTGTGAACAACACTAATTCAGCTTGCAAAAGGTATTGTTTATGGGCTGCTGGCTTTTTAATCTCTTTCTGTAAAGCAATACAGACTTAAATTCTTAGGATTTAATTACTAGTATCAGAACAGCTTTGCAGCCTGTCTCTCCCCTTTAAAAGTTGCCTTTTTAATGGAGTTTTTCGAGAATGGGCAGTATTTGGGGCTGCGTTTTCTGCTTAGACATTAAAAAGCATGGTTTTTTTTCTCTTAGTAAATGCCACCTGTCCTAAAATGCAATTGGATGACTTCTGTGATAAACCACCTGTGCTGTGCAATGGCAACATGATTCATCTGCAGACCTAGCTGTTGCAATAATAAAGCTTTTTCCAGTCAGTAGTTAAGATGATTTAATTACTTTATTTGAGCTGGAAGACATAAGCACGTAGAAACTTCCTCTAAGTGACTCACAGAGTGTTTGGAAATTCACCATGGCAGCCAGCATTTGCTTTTAAGTTTACTCTCCCCCATGTTTTATTTAGCTTTAGCAAGAGCTGTTAGGATGTGTGGGCTCAGGACAACCCTTTAAATCTTTTTGAGATGGGGATCTAGGAGAGAGACAAAGCAGGGTGACATTAGGTCCTGTGTCCCAAATCACACAGCCTGCAACGCGTGATGGGGTGGAGAGGATGAGGAAACCACGCAGCCCTTGCCTGCTGATTGCTTCCCCCTGAGCCTTTTGAATGCTCTCTGTGAAGCAAAGACACATGAAGAAGAGGAGGCTGATCCTAGAAAAGCTGGACCCACACTTCCAGCAGTCACAGAGGTCTTCTGCTGCTGTAGGAACCCACTGAAATCCTCCTGACCCACTGCATGAGGAGATCAAATGCAAGATGGGAAATGATGACAGACTGTGCAAATGCACAGTGGCTGTGTTTGTGGGCAATGGCCTGAATCCATGGATGACTAATGTGGTGGTCAGTTGTCTTGGAACAGCAGATTCCCTGTGCTCCTCCTGGGGCTGGGGTTTGCAGACACCTGCAGGAGTGGCTGAGCATTTCTGGCCCCTGTGGGCTTTGGCTCAAATCCGTGTTTCTATGACACTGCATTTAATTTTACACATGGGAAGGCTCAAGAAAGATGTTGCTTGGCTGGGTGCTTACCTCTGTGCTCCACAAACCTGGAAGTGAAGCATGTCTGTTAACTCAATGCAACAACAGAAATTAAATGAGACATCACTCTGTGTCATCAGACCTTGTTATTCCATGTAATTCATGATTCTATGATCCTACCACTCTGTGTCATTAGACCTTGTTATTCCACGTACTTCATTACCATTTACCTGAAGCAATTTCTGCAGCCAATGAATTTTCTTCATTTGCTTCCCTTCAGGCTGCTGACTTGTTTCAGTTATGAATTTTGTAAAAAAAAAAAACCAGCTTTAACCTCATGGATCTTGTAATATTCTTGATTCATTTGTAGTCAGTAGCAACTCAATCCTTTTCTTTCCAGCATCTTTGTGATTCTCGTTCTCCACTTGGAGCCCTCAGAGCCTGCAGGGTTTGGGGATACCTGAACCTAGAGCCATGTTTTTTTTTGTCCTCTAATAATTCCTAGGTTGAGTTTTATGGTCTTTCATCCACTTTTGCTCAGGTTTTATGAAATTAATTTGTCAGGTTCAGTTGGGTCCTGCAGACTTTTCCAAGATCTCTGTTAAAATAGTATGTTGGTGTGTTTTTCCCGAGTCCTGCCCTAAACCCAACCTTTTTACCTGCAGTTATTTTTTTCACCTTCCCCTCGATTCCTCTTCTTTCTCTTCATTGTTTACTCTGTTTTTATTTACATTTTGTTGAAATTGGTTTAGCTGTGGATTCCCTACCTGCTTGTAGCATGTGTTTCCAATGCCATTTTTTAATCCTTTTTCTCTTTTGACCTTTTTTTTCAAGACCTTGAGACTTTTGACTTCTAGTCTAAAAAAACCAACAAAAACCCCCAACCAAAAAGCACAAGAAAGACAACAAAAACCCCTGCACCTGCTCTCTTCTATTTGAACCAGGAAGCTTTTCTAGGGTTCTTTCATCCGCTGTGCTCTGGGTTCTTCAAAACAATCTTTCTATTCTTATTTTTCTATTTCTTATTTTTTGCAACCAGCCTCTTCATCTCAACCTCCCCACCCTTCTCCCATTCATGTGCATAAACTGATGCTCATAGGGAGTCCCTCAAATGCTGACCTAGTGACTGATCAAAAAACCTGTCAGAACAAATAAAAAAGTTGATACAAGAAAGGATTAGTAATGGACACAAAGCAAGCTTTTACTATGCCCCTCTGCTAAGAGTGCCTCTGAAAGTATCCTAGGAAAAGGATTTTTTCTCTCTGTCTTTTTTTATCAGTCTGCCTGGGTTTTGCTGGCTTCTGCCTTTATGCTGACAAAGATGACAGGAAACAATAGGACCTGTGTGTAATAGCCTATGTTTGTGGTCTAGGTTCCTTGCCAAAATAGCTACACTTAGCACTTGCACAGCTCTTTTCATCTTCAAAGCCTTTCACAGATCCGATGTAAACAGCCGGAGTTCCACTGATTTTGGTGGCAAAGAGCTTAGTAGCCTTCAGAAAAGGATTATGCATTTGCATGGAAAGTAGGAATATCATCTGCTGCTCTGCAAGCTAAATTCTATAAAGGTATCAAGCTTCAAGCTAGAAAGCATTATTAGCTGAATGAGGTTTAGTAACTTTCCTCATGATCAACATGCATATTCCTGGCTATAGTTTCATTGGATGAATCCAGGATTGATTATGGAATCAATCCTTAAATGTGTTTACAAGAAAAGCAATTGCTGAGACCAACAGTATCTTTGAGTGCAATTGATTTCCATGTTTTATCAAGCCGTGTTACCTGTATGTCCTGATGCTTATGCCACACGTGTGTGCAGGTATTGCCTTGGCAGGTTTTTTTCAGTGTATGAACAGCTTTGAGATTTATTTTGTGGTGTTTCACAGTATTTAACAAAAAAGACACTTTATTTCACCAGTACATCCTATCCTATAAATAGCATATCCTGAATGTATCCTAAATATATATTTATATACATAAGTATATAAACATTAATTATATATAATATATATATATATCTTAAATATGTTGCTATATTTAACTTGGAGTGCACTTAAGAGGTCAAGCCCTTCTTCTTCCCCCTGCTCCTTTGCAGAACCAGGTCTATCTAGCCTAGCATGACGTTTATCTACTCTTTTTGTCAATTATGTTCTGCTTTTACCTGTTTAGAGACTGATACCCAGTTTGCCTGATAGTCAGGTGACTCTGCTTCTGTAGTGAAAATGAAACCAATTGTTTCCAACTTTCCTTGTAAATTGTGTTTGTCTGTACTTCTTGTGATTCTTGTTGATCTTCTCTGAACCATCTCTAAATTTTCTACATTTTTCTTATTGGGATGGTCAAATCCAGATCTCTCAGCTGTGTGTAGAGCAGAATGTCCATCTCCCACACCTTGCACATAACACATCTGCCAGTGCATCCCAGAGCAGGATCATCCTCGTGTGTACAGTGTGATGGTGGCCATTCGAAGGTCTGTAGTAACCTCCATTTCTGAAGTGATTCTGCTGAGCCAGTGACCCCTGACTCATGTTCTCGTGTTTGATTTCTGTTTGTGTCTTTACCGAATTTTATTGTGTTGATGTCAGACCACTACTTATGAACTGGTGCCCATTTGTAATCTGAATTTATCAGCAGGAGGAACAAGTTCACCCTGTTGTGGAAATAAGAATTTCTCCTCAAAACCTGTTCGAGAAGGGATGGATGAGGTGGGGTGAAACTGTTTCAATGGCTGGAATTGCTTTTCCAACTGCCCTGCTGGGACTGCTCTTCCAACTTTGTCAGGTACTGCAAAAGCAAAAGCTTGGGCTTCATCAGAAAGGTTTTTACGGCATGGACGTATTGAGATGAAAAATATTAGCATTGACTCTGAAAAGAGGTCTACTGCTACATCCATCATTCACTTGGCTTTCTGTCAGTCTGGACATCAGATTCTTGAACCCCACCTTCCTGTGGTGTCCAGTCTTCTCCCAGATCCCTGAAATGTAAATGTACATGTGTGTTTTATTTTTGAATGTGGAAAATGAGGCATGGGTTAAGCTGAATTATATTCACTGCTCTGGGAACACCATGCAACAAAGCCATGATTTTAAGCCACTGTTTCAGAGTTATGAGCTGGTGCTTCAGCACAGCTCATGTGAAATCACCTCTATAACCTCTGGAATATGAAAGATTTGAATTAAATCAAACACTCATCTCCTCCAGTGACTCATCTGCTTTTTAGTGTCAGTGGATGGACAATGTTGTCCTTTCTCTTTGAAGAAGCAGTTTAGAGTAATTCCCTTTTAATTTGTCACCAGTGCATTCTGCAGGTCTCTAACCAAAGCCTTCAGAGGCCAATTCAGCAAACCTGACCCGGCTTCATTGTCCCCAGAGCAAGTCCTGCTCCTGGGGGAGAGCTGTCATTGCTACTGCTATGCTTTAGCTGCAGCAGACCAGGGAGAAAGAGCAATAAAAGTGTCTTTAGCTGTCTGCATAGGCATCATTCCTGCTGCTTGGGAGAGGAGGTAGCAAGCCTGCATCAAAGGGAGATGTCCTGAAAAACATCACTGTAACACAAGCCAGTCAGTGTCTATTTCGTGAACATTTTGTTTGCAGTCAAGTATTTCACTGCTACCTTAAAAGTGCAGAGTGCAGAAGGATTCAGAATTAATCCCATCCTCTCCTTTGTAATGAATGTTCACCGGTTTTCAGCTGCACATCTGCTTTCTGAAGTAGCATCTGAGGACTTTATTACTATTGCATCCTTCAGGATTCTTCTTCAGTCTGTCATTCTCTGCTGTTAAATATCTGACACTGACTTTCTCCTGACTGGTTCTTGTATCCCTCATAAAATCCTTCATAAAATCAGACTCCTGTCTCCCAATCCTTTTTGATTGTTTCCTGCTGCCCATCCAGTGCTTTCTTTTCTCATAATTTCTTTACTGCTTTCAGCCATCCATTCTCTACACAGGCCAATAGCATTTACCTGAATCCTCGGAGAGCTTTGGATATTATTTTTCCTCCCTTTCACTTTCATTTAAATGCATTGTGTTCCCAAATAGCTCCGAACTGCCACAACAATTATTTCCTAGTGAGGCTGAAGGAGATACTTGCAAATACTTTCAAACTGCTACACTCATCATTCCCAGCACCCCGTATTCCCTCCCTTCTGGATATCATGGGCAACCAGCAAGACAAATCATGGGCTGTGACTAACCTTCCTTTCTGCCCCGGACACCTCTCTGAAGTAAAATCCTCTGTCTCCACTCAGCTTTGATTTCCCCACGGTGCATTTGCTCCTACACTTCCTCCCAGGATGCTGCCAAAGGAAGTTCTGACTCTGTTTTAGGAAGCTGTTGTGATGGGGGTGTTGTTTCCCTGTTTGTGCCAACTCAGGTGTTGCTGCTGTCCTTGGGCTGCCTCCAGCAGCATCCCACCCGCTGGAGCCCTCCTGCCCTCCCTGCCCAGGGCCACCCTGTGCCCTGTGGGGCAGCAGGCTCTGGGTGGCTCTCCCAGGCTGTGTCACCAAGCCCAGCATGTCCCTGCCCATCCTCTGTGGTGGCCTTTGCAAACCTTACTGGTGAATCTGTCCTGGCACCTGGGAAAGCTGCGACTGTGAAAAGGCTAATCAGGGAAACAAGGATGGAAATATGTTAATGATATTTATACCTGCAGTGCTTTCAGCTAAGGACAGCCCAGCCTTGCTGGTTCTGCAAAGCTCTGCCTTTGTACGGTGGGGAACCATTGGTGTGAGCCAGTGTTGAAATGTGCACTTAATGCTTATCTGTAAAATACAACCCTGATAAAAATAGCAGCCCTTCAGACTCTGCTGGGTGTATAAAGAAATGCACTGTGGTGTATTTGGGATTAAACCCTTTAATAGCAGTAATTCTTCCATTACAGCACAAAGCATTTTACTTTATATTGGAATATGTCCAGAAAGACTGTTTAGTGGAACACATTTACAACTTGAATACTAGTTTAAATATTTAGGTTATCATCCAGTATCCCAGATCCAGGCTCATAAGGGAACAAAGAACCTCTTTCCAGATCCAGAGCACTAGGATATTGATTGCAGGACTCCAGCTGCATGGAAATAATGCAATATACCACAAATATATCAGATGTTGTATCAGCTGGGTAATTTTTTATTGCTTTTGTGAAAATGCATCTGTTTTGATGCAGATGTTGCTGTCCAATGCAAGACCAAAATGAGTAATATCTTTGTGCCTCCTGGTAGTAATATCTAAATACTGTAGATTAATTTTTTTTTTCCTCTTTTGAGCATATTATCTTTCATTCTGTCTGGAGCAGTATTATTTTGTGCATCTGTCACTGATAGTGATGTGCTGGGAGGAAGGGTGAGCATAATCATTTAGCTATGAGACACTGAATAAAACAAATGATCTTTTCATAGATTCATAGTATTTAAGTCCAGAAGGGATTGTTGCATTTAGCCTGACCTTCTCTATATCACATCTTTATAAAGCCAGAGCTGTCTAATAATTTTTTGAGGCCCATGTTGCACACAATTATGAGTCTCCTGGATAAATACCAGCTGTTGGGATGCTTCCAGCTATGCCTTTTCCTGAAAAGCCTTCTATATAATAAAAGGGGACTGATGATGCTCTTTTTGAAAGAAAATTGTGCTACAAGAGCCAGGAATGTAAGAAGGAGCTTCAGGTCCAGGAGGAATGAGGGTTTCTGGCACAACTCTGAACGGAGTAAGAATGGGTGTTGGGAAGGAAGGATTACCCAGTCTGGCAGCCAGCTTCTCCCATTTCAGAGTGGAAGAACCTTGGGAAGATCAGACAGCAATGCCTCAGAACAGGAGACTTCTCCCTCAGTTTGCAGCAGTTGTTGATGGTATCCACGAGGAAGGATGCTGTGTGTGAAGGAGCAGGAACCTTTGTGCCCATGACAGTAAAAGGGGCCTCCTTTTTTCCTTTTTCTTTTTTTGCTCTTGTGCATCTTGTTTTGATAACGAGCAGCCTGCCCACAGCCACAGCAATCGTGTGATGGGTTTCTATTGGGTTTTCTAATCACAAAGGGTTGTAAACGTCCTGCAGTGAGACTGGATTTGTAAGGTTCTACCTCCTTGTGCCAGTGATGGTTAGTCCTGTCAGTGCACGTGCTGCAGTGGCTGCTGGCTGTGGTGAGGAGCTGTGTTTTGGTTATGTTGTGTTTTACTCGGAGCCTTGTGAGCTCAACAGGTCCTGGAGCTCTCCAAATGTTCGTGTCAGTGCTTTTCTGACACCTGCCTGTGCAGATACAATTACAGTAGCACAGCCCCATCGGGCCATTAGACACCATCAATCAATACTGGTTACAGCTGCAGTTCCAAAAGTGGGATGGCAACAGGATGCCTGCAAAATGAACCTCCCTTTTCCCTCTGTGTAGGGCATGAACTGTGTCAGCACCTACACCGTGGCATCTCTCATTTCTGAGTGCTGTTTCCCTTGAAAAACGAGCACAAAGTAACCTTTATCCTGTGGTTTTTTGTATGTGCCTTGTGCCTGCAAGGCTGTAACAAGCTTTCTTGAGAAGATTGCCTCTCTCCCTTTCTTTTGTGGGTGACTCACCACACACCAGATGGGACCCGAGGTGTGGAGCCTGAGTGTGGCTGTCCAGCCTTCTGTGGGATGACAACTGGGAGTTCTGATGGCTTCTCTCCCCCAGTCTGGTTTTTTCCTTTTTTTTTTTTTTTTGTAATTAATTCTGTGTTTGGTTGGGGTTCTCGTCGCTTCTGAGTGAAATGCTTTCAACCTGATCTTGAATCTCTCTCTGGGAAAAAGGTACTCAGGAGAAAAATAACTTCCTCCTCATTTTGACACAGCCTTCTATACAGCCTGCATGTCAGGAAAGCCATTTATAGAGCATGTACAGTAATTGCATGCTTAATATTTCAGCAGCTGCATTAAGAGTAATGTCTCTAAAACCAGGTATAGATTTAAAAGGATCTCTTTTGATTAAAAGTGACTCTAGAGCTTCTTGTGTATAATAATAGCAGCAGGATATATTATCATAGATGTTGCTGTGGGGTTCTGAATTTAATAATTCAACGCACATAGACACACACACAGAGATTTGCATTGAGATTTTTTGGACAAAGCATATGCTCCTATTTGGCAGTGATCCTCTAATTACACCAAGATTAGGCTGGTGTGAAGCAGATTGCTGCAGCTCGAGCCACACTCCTCTTTCACAGCCAAGAGATTGCAATATTTTCAGGTAGTGCAAACCCCATGCTTTCATTGCCATGCTCCAGTTGACAGCTGTAGGAAATAGAGATTAGGATCCAGAGTGGTTTTCTACCAGACTTCCTTTAGCCTCCCGTGGTAGGATGTCATGCAGTGTTTGGACTCGAGGCAGAAGTGTTTCCTTTGAAACAGTGCTTCAGTTCACTTGAGTTCCACTGCACCATCTCAGCCACTGAGAGCAAAGATCTGCTGCCAGCTGTCAGTGTGGCTGAAGCCCTTCAAACACGGAAAATAAAAGAAGGAATTTATTGGATGTGTCTTAATAATAAATCCCTTGAACTTCACTCTTCTCTTAAAAATGAGAAATAATCTTTGCAAGAAGATCTTGTGTTAAATGGTAAAGAGGATTTCCTCAATAGCAAGGGTCAGTGGTCTTCAGAAACACCCTTGTTATTTGTAATTTCTTTTTATTATTATTAGCTTTTTATTAAGCTAACAATTTTGCTAAATATTAGGAATGGATACACTGGGTTTTTTGGCCAACTATGAGAAAAAAATATTTTTCTTAATGCCTGTACCTCGCTGATGATAAATATCACCCTTTTTCCAAGTTATCATCAGAGCAGCTTTCACAGATGTCTTCTTCCAGCTTGAGCATGTGTGCATTTGAGTCATGCAGCTGAGTTTACACCAGCAACCAGAACTCATTTCTGTTGGCACAACTTGGGGTGGGCCAAAATGCTAGAATTTGTGCATTCCAGAGACTGCTCTACTCAGAGACATCTTAAGAAATTGGGGAGGTGATACCAAACTGTGAAGAGCACCTGTCAGAGGAACACAAGTGCTTTATTTTGCACCATTGGAACTTAAGTCTATCTGTCCTCTAAATTAAATATATATATATACACACATATATGTACATCTATAAATATATATATACACACACACAAAAAGATATGGTTCTTTCAAGGTTAGGAATGGAGAACTTATTGCATTGGGGATATCCCACCTTCAAAATGTGCACACCAAGCATGGCAAACCATTGCTCATTTTCTGTCTGGATCAACCACGTTGAATGGTACTGTCAGGCATGCACAGCCACCGTACATCTGCTCTAACTTTCATAAGTGAGGCAGATTTATGCATCTGACTAAAAAGAAACTCAGCTTTAGTGTTTACTCATGATTTGAACTGTAATTAATTGTTTTATAAGTGCCATCCTCCATGCAGAGGTAGTGGAGTGAGAAATGCATCACTCTGATTCTTCTGGCCCTACTCAGTTGGAGTGAGAGCAAATATACTGCAGATCCCCTTGAAGCTTGTGGTTTTTTCTCCACACTGCTTGTGGGGCAGTGATTTCGTGGGCAGCACTCACACAGCAATGCCAGTGGGACACGGCAGAAGTGAATTCCCAGGTTCCAGTGAGGTGTCAGGTTTATTTCTGGAGGTAGAATTAACTTAAACCAGCCCACTGCTCTCCTGCAGGAATGAACCCTCCTCCCTTTCCCCTACACTGTGTCAGTAATCTGTTCCTTTTCAGCTGGGTGGAACTGCCCTTTTCTTTTCCTGTGTCTTATTTGTACTGGACTAAACATCTTCAGTTGCCTATGGCAGCCCTTCCTACTTGGTATTACACACAAATGATTGGAGATTTGGGGGTTTTGTGTCAGGTAGTTGATAACTCCAGATATATCTTTTAATTAATACCCGCTTTCATAATATTTCAACATAATGGATATAAATGGAGATATATCTCTACAATGAAGTAGAGTTGGGTCTTAAAGTGTTTGCTTTGTTAGTGTTGGGGGTTTCCCATTTGAAGTTGGCAGAAAACTTTCATTGAAAGAGCAATTAAAAAGAGACAAAACATCATGGCTAGTTCCATCCTTGGGGAATATTTATTTAATGAAGCTCTTACAGGAATTCTAGGTTTTGGTTCAATACAAGGCATACTTACATGGAAGCCAAATCATCATAATGATGTAGTTACTTAACTCAGCCTAATGCTGTCTTTACATTGTAAAACATCAAGGTTAGTTCTTGGTTCTACAACAGAGTTTTAATGAACACAAATCAATTGCTCTTACTGCTGATCTGGAGATTGCAATTAAACAACTGGTCACTAAAAGGTCAGAAATGCTTACTGTTGGAGAAAGCAATCTCCTTCTTGTCATCTGCCTCTTAGCACTGATTTTAGTACCCATATTTAAAAGAGAAATAAATCATAAGAACGCTCAATAATTTATGGCTTTGCCTTTTTTCTGCACGGCATTAGTGTGGGAGCTTCATCCTAGCCTTTCCTGGAATTTCAGCAAATGCTCCATTTAATGAGGAGATGAGTTTGTGTTAAAATGCTCCAAACGATTTGGCTTCCAGCTCTGGGAGTTTTCCGAGCTGTAAACTGTGGATCACTCTTTCAGGCTCTGCTTGAGGTATTGGCTCCTCAAATCTAATTACATCTCTTTGTGATAGAATTGCCTGATGTGCTAATTTAAACAGTTTAAATTTACAGTCCTGCTCTGTAGGACTAATGTATTTATCTATGCCTAATTTGGTAAAGAAATCCTGAAAAGTGGATTTAGTGGATCTAGGATCACTACAGAGTCTTCTTTCCTTTGAATAAATCACTTTCTGATAGTCTTTGTAAACAGTGTGTCGGTACTTCCTGTTTCATAAAGGATTGCTTCAACTAATTTTCTTGGTGCTGATGTTTCTCCTTCAGTAGTATATTCACTTCTCCTCTAATATTCCCTAAATTCCCCCTGCCATCCTGATTTCATGAGAGGATCTCACCCTTGCACTATAGAGCAGAGATCTGGGGGTTTTTCTCTTTTTCTTTTTTTTCCCCTCTTTTTCTTTTTTTTCCCCTCTTTTTCTTTTTTTTTCCTCTTTTTCTTTTTTTTTTTCTCCTTCTTCTCTAGCCATACCATGCAACTTTGCAACTTTCCTGACTAGCTACATCTGCCACTCCCTGTGGGCTGGCTCTACTTGCACCTTCTACCTTGTTTTTCTCCTGCCTTCAATCACCCCTTTGATTTTTAATTTTTTTTTTTCCTGAGAGTATCCTGAAGCCCAGTAAACTGGCTCAGTAAAACTCAGCAAACCTGACTTTGGATGCTATCTAGATGCTCCCGCTGTGTGGAATTCTGTGTGCTTTGTCAGGCAGGATTAGGCTCGGTCACATCTGCAGCATTGATGTGAATGTGGTAAAAGGGATGTTTTGGGGATTCCCATGAGAGTACTCAATGCTTAAGGAAAAAGAATGCTTTAAGTGCTGCCCACACAATGCCAGACTCAGAACTGGCACTGAGGAGTGAGGAAAGGGCCACTGCTGATGGCTCTTAGAAATGGTGAGATCCATGTGCAGTGGCAGCCACAGGACCCAGGGTGTCCTCGGGAAGGATGCTGAGAGCAAAGCGTTGGGACTTGTTTGACTGCTCAGAAAGATATAATCAAAGTTAGTAAAGTCATGAATTAGGTGGACTTGGAAGTGTTTCTCACCAAATTCTGCACTGCTTCTGGGTGGAGGAACTCTTTGAAACTGGTAGGAAATGAGTGTCAGACAGGTGAAAGAAATTGCCTGTTTCTCACAGCAGGCAGTGAAATTCTGGGGTGTGTTGTCCCAGGAGGTTCAAAATGGAGCTAAACACATTTAATTTCATCCAGCAGGACTGAAGTGGATCTAAACAGTGCAGGTAGAGCAGAGTTTTCTGTGTCCCTATTTGCAGTCGTTACAGATCCTGGAGCAGCAGAGGGACAGCAGGCTGCAGAGCGTGGCCAGGCTCAGATATTGTCCCTAAACAGAGAGCCCTGGCCCAAGGCAGTGGGATTTCTGGGCTAGACACACCATAGCTGCACTCTCTGGGGGTATTTCTTGCACATCCAGGCAATGCTGCTCCCACTGTTCAAGCACTAGCCTGGCTTGTTGTGCCACAAAATCTTACACCACTCAACTACTGCTTGTTTGTTGAAACTAAACCTCTGAGAAGCAGGGATCCCTCCTTTCCCCTTGCATATTTTTCCCCATGCCTTGTAGAACACAGCCCATATTTCAGCTTGGGTCCTTAGGTGCCGCTGTGACTTATACTGCTAAAAAGGCTTATGTGTCACACAAACACACTTGTGTGCATAATGCACATTAGTTCATGGCTGTCACTGAAATATCTGGACACAGGTGACTAATTTGAGGCAAGCAATGAAATTTGTGTGATTCAGTCTTCATAAGGAGAAAAAGAACCAAGCCCGCACTGTAAATGTCTTTTTGCTTACTTATGTCAGCTCACTTCCCTTTTGGCATTTCCCCATTGTGGCATCATTAATATTTCCATCCCCACTCCATCCTTAATGATTTACTTGGTTGACCTGCATCATTTAAAATATTTTTTCATTATAGTGATTTTCTCATTTAGGTCCCTGGGAGATCTCGATATGTAATCAGTTTTCTCTAACAAATGACCTCCTTTAACTTCATTAGTTCAGAATTAATTTACTAGCATCCAAGATATTGAATGACTCTGATTAGTAAAATATAGCAAAAAAAAATTAAAGTTCTCTTTCATTTATGGCGAAGGCAAACATTAATTGAACCCTATATTTCTTTGCTGATTTTGTTCACACTTGAATTTAATAAAGAGGGGATGTTTGATGGGCTGTCACTGGACATCAGGCGAGGGTGGGGGTGGGATTACAGGATTTCTCCGTGGGTAGCACTTGGGGAGGGCTGGGGAGGACGTGCCTTTGGCCGGGCAGCGCTGCTCAGCCGGGCACCCCTGCTGCTCCTGCGTGTCAGCCTCAGCTCCCGGCTCGTCTGCCTTATCTCAGTCTTATCCCGGCATCTCTCCTTCCGAGGCGGGCGAGTTATTTACAGGCTCAGCCAGATGCCAGCCCCTCACGCTTTAGGGCTTTGCAGATCTGCTGCAGCAGGCGCTGGCCTGGGGATGGAGTTTTTCCCTTGACGCGGCTGATGAGGCTGAGTGGCATCTCTGTAACGAACGGCAGCAAGGCTTTGCCCAGGGAATGATGCTTATTCCTGGAAAAATCCAACCATCCGGGGAGGGTACCCACCTTGGGGTGATTTGCCCCGCTCCCCATCCTGCTGGTGTGCTGGAGCTAAAGGGGGATTGGATGGGGACAATGGCCTTGTAAATTATTCTCCCCTATTCATAAGAAGAAAGTTTGTGGAGGGATTCAGGCAATCAATTTACATCTCTTGAAGGAAAAGAAATTGAAAACACTAAAGCAATTTATTGCCTTTTAAATTTGGGGATGAGGGGGAACATAAGTAGTGCTAAAATTTAACTACCTGCAAAAGCAAATAAAAAAACCTGCAATATTTCACAAAGTCATAATCCACTATTCTCATCTATAAGTGCATTTTCAATTTCATTGTGGAAAATGTAAGTTGCTACTGCTTTCTGCTGAAGAACTTGCCCATAAAACAACAAGTAATTGGTGGATTCTGTAGTGTTTCTGGTACTGTTTTTTTTCCTTCTTACATTCTTACAATTTGCATAGAACTCTTAGGCAGGATTTTTTTCCCCCAGACCTCATATTGCAGTATTCCAAGTTTTCAGCACAATAAGTGTTTTGCCTGCAAGGCCCATATCTAATATTAGCTCCTTTTGAATGTCTTTTCCCATTTAAATGTTAGTCCAGGAAACCATAGTAATTGTAATCAAATGAGTATGCTCAATATACAGCTTATATGACTACAGGGTGGCTTGCTTGGTCTAATTCAAATGATCTTAGAAAACAGGAGAGAGGATTCAGGAGCTCTCCTAAGAAGAGTTTTCCTCCTGGCAATATTTACTCTTAGGTAGATTAGGAAAATAAGAGCTGGCATCTCAGAAAACAACAACAAAAACCCAAACAGGTTAATATCTGCTGAATACATGAGGGCAAAGCCACTGCCACTAATGCAGCAGAAAGCAACATTTGCCCCCTCTGCCTGGCAGAGCATTGCAGAGGGGCCCTGGAGAAGTTCATTGTATCAAGAGGGGATAGGAAATACAACTTGAGCTTCATCCAGGCTACAAATCCTTCCTGTTTATTTTTTCCATCCAGGAAAAGTCAATCTCAGCCCAAAGCTTGCATTGTCAAGCACTGGAACAGGTTGCCCAGGGCACTGGTGGAGTCACCATCCCTGGGGGGATTTAAAAGATGTGCAGATGTGGCACTTGGGGACATGGTTTAGTGGTGGACTCTACAATCTTGGAAGTCTTTTTCAACCTTAGCAATTCTGTGATTCAACGATTCAGGATGATTCAGGAAGAATTGATGGCTTGTTTGTGTAGGCAGACTGATTGTCTGAGCTATTCTGGGACAGCTGCTGCTCCACAGGTATTCTGCAGTATTTTTTATGTCCAGGTGAATCCAGCTTCTGAGATAAAGCAAACTTCTTCCTGGCATCATTACTTAGAGAATGGCTTTTTTTTCTGTGTTAGAGCAAGTTCCCTGAAGCAGCTCTTGGGGACAGTAATCTCCTTGCCTGGAGAGCTGAGAGCTTGGCCATGTGAAAAATCACTACCAGCTACATCTGGGCCAGCCAACAATCCCCGTGTGGCTCTTTGAGTCACAGGATTCCCAAACCAACAGCAAAATATTTGTACCCTTTCCTGAGAGCCTTCATTGGCTTTCCACCCTCCCAGGCTGCCCTAGGTGGGACCTCAATGCCCCTACTTATCCTCACCCTCGTGTGGGAACACAAGAGGCTGAATCTGGCCGTGCCTTATCACAGATAAGTGAGAGAACTTTGTAACAGCTCACATTAACCATTATCACATCTTTTTGTTCCTGCTTCACACACAAGTTTCTCCATTTTATTAGCTGTTTATAAATACCTGATGAGCTTATGCAGGTTGGTTATTATGGCTCTTGAGGCACTGCTGGTGCTCTGGATGCTTTATGCTGGACCCATTGAATCTCAGCAGAGAGGGGAATCAGATGTATTTTTCCTTTTAGGAATGCTCCAGCTGCTCTCTGTAGTTGTCAATCCAAATTTGAGCAGAGGTATTGCACTGACCCCACCACATCTGCAGAGACCTTGGATGTGTGTTCACGCTGCAGTTCTGTTCATGGGGGGGGAGGTTTAGATCCAGGGCTGGATAATTTAGAGAAGATGGCGTTTTCCCCTTGCATAAATTCCCTTGTATTCACTTCAAAGGCTGGAGGGAGCTTCCAGCCAAGGTGTGCTCCTTGCAGAGTGTGCTCACAGGGGTGAGTTTTACCCACCGTGACAGTGTGCACAGAGCCCTGCTCAGATGATAACAGAAGATGACTGTGCAGAGGACTGCCTTTCTCCAGAGATGTACTAAATGCCTGCTGCTCCGAGGACATGTGAATCCTTTTAGCCCACTGCAGGATAAAATCTTCAATATTTAAGACGCACTCTGGTGCTGCAAACTCTTGAATGTAACGGGCTGTGCTGCTGTGAAATGATGCAGCTCCACTGACACCAACCCCTCCCCTGGGGCTGGAGCCCAGGGCTCCAGGGGATGGGAACAGGGCTGTGCTGATTTACATGAGAATCTGGCTGTATAAGCTCACAAACCAAACCTCTGATCTCTCATAACCGTGCCTAGCTAGGGCACAGCTCGACCTGAAATCAAACCAATGCTGAGAAACACCGAGACCACAGCTCTTGCTCATCAGCTCTGTAATTAGGATTTCTGCTGCTTTGCTTTGCTGCAAGGCCTTTGGAGCATTATGGCTGACTGGTGACATAAACCCCAGATTTACTGTTATTAGCTACAAGCATTGGAGTACAACAGAAAAAAAACCTCCCAAAATATTAATCCATGCTGTAGCATAAAACATGCACACAAGTCATGGCAATTAGCAATAATCTGTCATTCTGTGCTATATTTAATTTTAAAGTGGCCAAACTATTGGACAAAATACTACCAGTGCACGTACTGTGGAGTTTTTGCTGCAATAGATATCTTCTGCTCCAAGCAGCAGCACCTCCTCCTCTCCCAGACCAGCCTAGGATGCTTGGCATGGACAGACCTCATGTCTATACACGAATTTGGGGAAGGAGAGGTCTACCTGAAATAAAATCTTGTACTGGTGGAAAATTTTTGCTGTAGATCTGGCCTGATGATTTAGCCAGCTCCCTCCACCCACAGGGGGCCTTCTGAAGATCTCAGCAGCATCTCTATTTCATGCAGGAGCTGGTCCTGGAACTGAAGTGAGCATTGTCCTCTTTCTGGGCTGGCACTTATTCCCTAGAACTGAGGTGGAAGAAATCAGGGCTGGCACTGTTGTCTTGAGGTCCACCACTAGAGCTGAACCTTGCTGCCTTCAGAATGTGATGCTGTCTTCAGATAAATCACTTTAAGTGATATCTGTTTGCAAATTTTGTCTTTCCAGTCTTAAAATATCTTTTTGTTTTAGTACTACATCTTAATCTCATCAAAACGTTTTTCATTTCAAAAACCTACCCTACCCACTCCTTTTTCTTTCCTAACCTGAAATATCAGTGCTCTGTAAAATGTTTAGAAACATGAACATTTTGAAAAGAACCCTTTTTTTAAGCCTATTTGTTTATTGCAAACTTACTTAGAATGAACTTAAATTGTTTCCTAGCTCTGATGAGCTGCAGGAGTGTAGTGATACATCACACGGTGTGGTTATGCACTGTCTGGAGCTTGACTGAAGATGTGATTCCTGGGTTACAGATCTTGTTGCAGCTTTGAGAGAGGGTCCAGCCTGAGCTGTGGTTTCCTCTGGCTTTGGAGAGCAGCATTAGCTGGGACTGGAGTCAGAATGGATTTCTGGCACTGATGAGGGGCTGTACAGTTTGAGAGATTTCCTGTAAACTAGAAGCCTGTCTAGCCTGTGGGCTTGGCTTGGGTGCAGCCTTACCCCCATAACTATTTATTGGATATAATATTTAGATCAGTTGAGGAAGGTCTGCTCCAGTTCAGAAATACTGTTTTAGCCCAGGAAAAAGGTAGAATAATTCAGAAGGAGTAAAGGAGGAAATTTTCTTTTTTTTTTTTTTGTTTTCTAGATGAGAATTATATTAACATCAAGTTATCTGGGAATTTTTATTAAACTATCCCTATTTCCATCCAGCTTATTTTCCCGGTGTTTTTTCAATGCCCAGTGTGCCTTCTCCTTCTATGTAATATTATTTTTGTCTGCAGCAGTGCTGTGTGCTTTTGTTCCAGGCTCTCACACAAGGAATGAAGTGGGGTCTGATGTCCAGCCAGCTGCTTTCCCTCTTTATATGAGTCTGGCACTTGGGAACTCACAGCTGTCTTCTGAGCCTGGCCTAAAACCCCAAAACTGGCAGACATGAAAACACTGCCTGAGTAGGTTTGAGGGAGGCTTTAAAAGTACAGGGGCCTCTCTCTTGGAGAAGTGACTGGCACAGGGACAAACCAGGACTTCTGGTGAGATCAGATGAGGACAGACAGCATCCTCTGAGCTGGAAGGGTTAACAGGAGATTGCTACTTCTCTTCCTTCGCCTTTACTGAGATCATGATTTATATATTTGAAAGTAGGGGTGATTAATAATCCACAAGCCCTCAGCCTGCTCAGGCACTTAGCATACCAGAGTGAGCCACGATGCAAACAGTAAGAAATGATTAACAAGACTAACATTTACCCTCCTCCCCAAATAACCCAAGAGCAGCATCAATGGTCCCTTGCACTTCCTGGCTCCCAGCAGGGGAGTGAGGGCCACCAAAAGCCTTCTGCAGCAGAAGGTTGTAGCTAAAAGTCAGTGCACCGCAGGTACCATGGTGATGAGTCTGGCACAATCACCTAGAAAGATAAATATAGTTATCATGCCATTCCTGGAGCTGGACATAAATGTCTCCGTTCCATATGCACTGTTACTCTGGAGATAAGGAAAAACTGGCCCATGGAGTCCTCATTGACCTCAGAAGTCAATTAAAGTACAGAAGGAATTCATTTGCTGTTTATCAGCTTGGACCTCAGCGCTGTCCCTCCTCAGCACTGGGATAAGCACAGAGGGAGGACAATGTGGCCAAAGAAGAGAGGAACAAAACCGGGAGGGTAAATTGGAGGGAATTTGTCTCTGGGGTAATGGCACATTGAATGCTGCGTTGCATCGGTTCCTCGTATCTTTTGACTTCATACAGACCGATCACTACCAGCTTTGTTCTGTGGTTCCTGGTGAAAAAGAAAGGATTTATTTAATTCAGAAAATCCTTTGGAGGTCAGAAAGTGTTTTCCTTTCCTGTGTGTTTTTCAATGCCGGCAGGGGGGCAGATTTGGTTTCTTAAATACAAAGAGGCAACCTAACAAGGTCCTGTCTCTGTGCTGATACTAAAGGGGTGAAGGGAAGTCCTAGTAACCTAGCAAAAAATTCACAGAAGAAAAATCAAATGGAGATGTGGTGAGCTCAGCTGTCCTTTTTTCCTGTGATGGAATAGAACATGAGAAGGTAATTTGCATCCTCACGTGAGAAAAGAGTAACGTTGCTTTTTTAGTGCTAATTCACATCAGCAGCAAAGTGAATAGACTGGAACACTGGTAAGGGTTGTCTGTGACCTACTTATTTCATAATGGTGCAAACAACCCTTCCAAGCAAGATACAGTGGGAAGGCAGGAGCTCAGAAGGGATTCTGAATCCCCTTCCTTCTCACCGGGGTCAATAGGAACTGCAAGCCTTCAGTCTCTTGCCAGCTCTCACTGCAGTGCTCGTGGAGAGAGGATGTTCAACCCACCTGTGTGTTCCTGGCACTGGAGGGCAGGGGACAGCAGAGTGCTGGTCTAGAGATGCAGCTCCTGCAGCAGCACCCATGTGCAGTGATGAGGTTACTGCACAGAAAGTGTGAGGGGGGCCCAAAGCAATGTTCTCTTGTATTTTAATCAAATGTGCACCATCCCCAAGTACAGGCAGGTTTTGTCCTGGTATATTCTTTCATGGTCCTTAAGTGGAAGTGTTTTAAGGTAAGATTTTCTTAACAAAAAAAGAAATTCCCATCCATGTTATTTCAGTAGACACCTCAGTCTGCAGAGCTGCTTCACCTTCTTGGCAGCAGCTCCTCCCCAGACCCCTCCTGCTGCACTCCCCCAAAGTGCCCTCCAGCACACTCTGCTGTGAGCCTTAAGAAACCTGTTAAAACCTCCTCTGACACTGCTTTTAACAACAAACTGGACTTCCTGTTAAGTTAAACTTTTTGAGACAAGTCCCTTCTTCGTCCTTTACTTGCCTCCCTTAAGTCAGACAATGGGAAATTACATTTTATTTAGAAATATTGAAAGGATGTCATGGGAGTTTTATATCCCAGATGGACCGGCTGTTCCCTCATGCACCACAAACAGCTGTCTCCTCGCCCTGGAGAATATTTTGTAGTGTGTGATGGGGATAGAAGATGACAGGGTACATGGCTTCTGGAGAAACTTGGAGCACCGGAACGTTACTCAAAGGAGGTTCCGTGGAACTACTTCAGTAGCGATATTTAACTTTTTACTTTTTCTTTCCCACAATCAGCTTCAAGTTTGGGGTTTTTTTTCACTGTAAAGCAGCTTAGGTCTGATGTCAAATGTGCTGCACACGTATTTGTTCTGGCACGCCAGCAAAGCTGAGCAGGGAAGGCGATTATCTACTGCACAGCCATTGAGCTACTCCACAGTTTTGGGAGAGGAAACTACAGGGTAGGTGCAGCCAGATGGGTTATAAACAAGGGAGGTGTGCATCACTCCCATTTTGTTCCTTAGGAGGGTTTCACTGAGCCCCTGCCTCTGAACAAGGTCCTTCCTACAGCCCTTTTAGCTGCATTTTTGCTCTTATTTTTTGGAACACCAGAGAAACACACTTTCTGTGAGGTTTTATGGGTTGTACTGCAAACACTGTTACTGAGACTAATCCTGGAGGACATCAGGATGGTTTCTTTGGCTCCACAATTACATTTCACTAAGCACCATATGGTGGTCTAGTCCTTCCATCAAGCTGTTACTGGAAAGGCTGAACCAAGCCATGGCCAACTCTGGCATAAATGTCCCTTAGGATGACAACTGGCAGAGGACAGAATGACCTGCTATCTCTCAATACCCTCCTCCTCCTCCTCCTCCTAGAAATCACTTGAAAGTCCTGTCAAGATAATCAGTACAATGCACAGAGATGAAAATGTTCTTCTGGAGAGTGACAGTGTTCAAGGACAGGGCCAGGTCCTCCAAAGGGTGGCTGGAGGACTGTAGGACATGGGTCTGTGTTTTCTGGAAAATGAAGGATGAGGTGACACTGCTGACCCTCTGCAGGACAGAGGGAACAGCACAAACAAAAAGTAGCAGCATGTCAGGGTACTGGACAGCTTCATCTTCCAAGAGATCTCATGGACACCCAGGCCCCACCTGGAAAACTGCATCCAGCTCTGGGCTGCAGGCTCTGATGCACGATAGAGAAGAGCACAGGTCTGGAGTGGCTCAGGTCACCAGGGTAAATCCTATCTAACCCCAGTGTTACGTGGCTCAAAGGAGACCAGCATGTGGCCAGTAATACCACAGAAAGGAAATATTTCAATCAATCCGTTCTGTTTCCTTATTCCTCTTCCCTGTTTCACTTCTACTTTCCCTCTTTACTCTCTGCCACCTCCTCGCAGACCTGACTGCTTTCATTACAAGGTTGAAGGGCAGTGCCAAGTGAGCACATTAATCTCATACATTTTCATGAATATCAATTACAAGCTGGATGCCAGAAGATTTTTCTTATTTTCAGCGGAGTGGAGACCCAATTCTATGTACAAATCCTGTCTCAGGTAAAACCTGGGGGTGTTTCTTCCAAAGTCAAGCCTGCCATTTCTTTTTCCCACTCCCACCCACCATGCTGATAGCCCTTTGCTTTTTTCCTATAGTATCTATACACACAATGGTTATCAGGAAAAGCCATTCCCCTTTCTGCCCTTGAAAGGCAATATCCACACAGGCTCTCGGGCAGAATTTGGAGTGCAGAATCTCTGCTGTTCAATTACCATGGAGCTTATCTCTTTCATGTGTGACTAGGTATTGTATTTTTTTTTCTCCAGCAAGACTGAAATTTAAAAGGACAGAAGAATTTCTAGTGCTTGAGATGGAGGAAAATGTCTGGTGTTGAAATGAATAGAGTTTATGGACTACAGGGAAATAGGGCTATCTCTGAGGGAATAATTGTGTCTCTCATTTTGCAGTTGCACTCTTGGTTACCTGATTCAGATCATCACGACAACAAAAGGTCAAAAGCATATAGCAAACTTCACAGCTGTTCTTTTCTACACATGAAATCATCTTTTTCTTTCACAGATTCAATTTTACTCATGGTACAGTAAGCTCTGGCTGCATGGCAGTGAAGTAAGGCCAGAGAGAGCTGGCTGAAAGTCCAATGTATTCTTTATTTGATTTACAAAAATGCCAGTGAACTTTACTTATGGGTTAGCATTCCACTTTGTTGACTGCTCTGCAGAAATCAAGCAAAGAAGCAAATCCACCCCAAAGGGATTTGGGTTGAAGGCAGTGGATCCCACAGTGGTTTGTCAGGTGCCCCTGCTGGAGCAGGACCCTGGCTACCAAAGGCAGCAGCCCTCCCTGCCACCCCAGCACTGCAGCTGCTCCCTGTGGAGGAGACAGAGGGCTGGAGGCTCCCCAGGTGAGCAGACAGCAAAGCAGCAGGGCTGGCACGTGCCCTGCTGTGGCAGCTCTGCCAGCTCCTGCCTGGTGAGCCCTGCACAAGCGATTGATCCCACTGAGGGTCAGAGCTGTGTCCCCAGAGGCTGTGACCTCACCCTTCCACAGCATCTTTCAGATACACTCCTAAGATGGCTGAGAGCTGCAGAGTGTCTGTGACACGCACACAGGCCAGGCAGCTGGAGAAAGGGGGAAATGTGGGATCTAAAATACATCTATTAATTTTGGGTCAAGATATGGCAGCCTACCATGAAGTCTTACAGCTATAGATAGTAACAGGAGCAGTGACCTTTAATTAGAGTGAGATAATGGGCACTGCTCTAACACAGAAATGGCTAAAAATAAAAGCCAGTGTAAAAATATAAAGTATCTCAGAATGTGATCACATTTTCCACTAATGGAAAACAGCTCAGCTCGCTGTATCACTGAAAAATATTTTCTTTTACAGGCACTAGGGTTACATTAAGATCCTGAGTTGGTGTGGTTTATTTCAAAATATCATCTTAGACGGGTAAATTTAGAGTAACCAGAAAACTGAGTGGATATTCCCACTTTGGTTCAAGCTGGAGTTATTAAATTTTGGTTGAGTTTGATTTGATTTAGTTTGAGTTTAAAGTAGATGAAAACCCCCAAAGTAAAATTAAATTTATCACCTGTAAATTAAAGCAAGAGAGATTTTCCAATGTTTTTGCTTTAGCAAGTTATCCAGTGCTGGAAATGTGGAAGGAGAAATGGTGCTGAGCCCTGATATCCAAACTGTGTGTGTTTCTGGGGGGATGTTTCAGATTAATTTGGTCCTGAGGGCTGAGTGCCCCTTAAGGGGTGGGGCATTACTGCAGGTGGTTTATTTCCATCTAAGAGGACTCCAGAGCATGTGCTCCCAGACCCCTTTGTGGACATCAAAAAATGGGAATGGTCAGGATGGCTGGTCTGAAAGCACATTTCTGACCTGGACTAAGATGTAGGTGTGGTTGTCTCCTGGCTGCCTAAATGGCTTTGGATGATTTGCTGCATGTTTGTGTGTCAGGAGAGAGCTCCTAAAACCTCACTGGGACCCCAGTCTGTGAAATGGCTGCTGCTGGGACTGCACATGAGCAGGTGTTGAAACACCTGTGAGCTCCCAGAGCAGCCCATTAAACTTCTCTTCTCTAGAGAAAACTTTGCACAGTTTCTGATATTTCTTCTGTGAATTGAAAATACTTTGATTTGCTTTTCACATTTGCCAATCTGTAGCTAAAGCTGCCACTGACACACAGAATGTGGCTTCATTTTTCTCTCAAAGCTAAACCGGCCCATTGGAATTAAACCAGTGACTCAAGACAGGAAAGGACTGTTTACAACCCAAACTGCCTCAAAATAATACAGCCTGTGGCTCTCAGCTTAGAAATGCACTTTTCACTATTAAAAGAATTTGGGCATCTATCTTGTTATGTGTCAGAGACAAGGAAAATTTCCCACTTCCCAGGTTTTGCTGACAAACTTCCTGCACCTACTCAGATAAAGTGATTTGTGAACTGTCTTGAAATGCCCCAACAATTGCAAGCTGTGAATAGCAGCTCTATTAATATGCAAGTCAGAACTGCCATTATGGCATAAATTATAGAGAGAGCTGAAAAACATTTCGAGAGTTGACTTGTGAGCATTGAGAAGCAATCACAGCCCACCCCTGCCCCAGCACATATCCTTCCACAATAGGATCTTCCCTATATCTGTTGACAAACTTTGGCTAATGTTTCTGCTCGCTGAAAGGTTTTCTGCCAATACAGCAACATACTGCAGATAAAACCTAATGAGCTGAGTTTAACAAAAAAATGCCATGTGGCTTCCTTACAGTGATGCCCATCTGTCGACTTAGCGAAGCAGCAGCGTGCTGCAGCTGCACTCCTTTGCTTTTTATCAAATCAAAATAAAGCTGTGCACCCCAGAGTCAGGTATGATAAACAGGCCAGCAAATTGCCTTACACGGGTATCACACAGCTCCTTATCTGTCTCACTCTTCTGAGCAGCAGAACCAGATGGCTCCTAACGGTGGGTGAAATTTTCTCCGTTATGTTTTTGGCATTGAGCTGGAGGGATGTAGTCCAGAAGTCCACCACCAAAACAACAGATATTTAAATTGGACTGGGACTGAGATTACAGCCTGCAAACAGAACTTTTGAAATTGAAGCAGATTTCATTAATGGCAAACAAAATGCCTATTTAGAGTGGGTCTGGTGGAACAAAACGGACACAAAACAATAAAATAAAAAAAAAAAGAGTCTTTGTGAGCAGCCTCACAGAACAATGAGGAGGTTGGCCTTCCTCCAACCTCCCTCCCAGCTGGTGCAAAGCCTGGTGCAAGGCAACTGCCCTTTCCACACCCCCTTATCTGTCACAGGGGCAATGGGAATAGGGAAGAATTCCCTGGCTGGTGGCTGGAGGCATTGTCTCCCACCAGTCCTCTCTGTGGCCAGGGGTGCAGAGAACATCATCATTGCTGCTGTGGCTGGAACTTGGGTCATTAAGAGGGCTTGGGGATATGGAGCATCTGTCTGTGACAGAAATCCCTGCTGAGAGCAGGATGTCACCGGCTAAAGGCTTCAGTTTCTCCTGTCTCATCTTTTTCCTTTTCCCTGGCATTTGTCAGACCAACCTGAAGTTTGAGAGGAATTTGCTCTTCCTTTAACTGGCTGCTAAGCAAATATTGGTGCTTTCGTCTCATCTGTGGTTTTGGCATCAGTTCCAATTTGGAGGACGGTCAAAAAGGGTCTAGATTTGGGGTAGAGGCAGTTCTTGCTTGGGAAATTTGGAATGGAGAGTTTTTCAGTGTGTGGGTCATGCTTTTGTAGGTGAGTTTTAACCCCAGTTGGTTTTAAGTCTCAAAGCTGAATGTAAAATTCATTATTTGCTGCCAACGAGCTTCTTCTATTGCTGAGAACGTGCTGCAGATTTGCAAGAGGTTTTGCTGTCATCAAAAGAAACGTACGAAATAGAGCAGATTGAAATTGTTTAAAAATGTAACTTCTGATTAACTTCTCCAGCACATTAGGCTTTTGTGAATTTAGACTTCTCTGAATATTTACGTTGTGTGTGTGTGTGTGCCCGTGTCTGCTCTGTGAGCTGTCACCCTGCAGCTGTACCTACATTTCAAAGGCTAAACTTGGAGCCTCTCAGTTGTCTGCACTCCAGTGAAACAGAAAATAAAAATGTCATATGTAGAAAAACAACTGAATAGAAACAGAACTGGCACCTTTTTCCCCTGGGTCATTAAAAATTATCTGAATCTACCATACTTCTGAAGATCAGACTGTTTGTATTCATGGGTATTTGCATGTAGGTAGATGGTTCATTTTAGGCACAGACATCTGGAAAATCTCTCCTCTTTTCCCCCAAGGCACTCTCCATGTACGTCAGGAAAAGATGCCTCTGCTGAACATGAACGAAGCAGCGTTAAATAAACTGTAGAGATGTTGAAGATTGGTACTGAGACAAACCCCAAAAATGTTTCATTTTTGTGCATAAGGCATTTCAGGACTGTGAATTGTAGTCATTCCTTGTTGTGTGCATGAGGTGGTGAAGGGTGTATCCACATCAAATAGCTGAGGCACGATGAGCCTATGATCAATGTCAGAGCCAGGCAGCTCTAATTCACATTCATCCTCTTCATGGTGTCGTGTCTGCACCCTGCAGATAGAGCAAAATGGGAGGGTGCCTGTCTTGGAAAGGGTGTCAGAACCAGCACGGAGAAGGATGAGTTATGCACACTGCTGTGGCATCTAAACGTAGACAAATGGAATTTTCTTGTTTTGGAAGTGGTGACAAATGCCATGTTGAAGTAACTTTGCTTGGGCAGGGCTGTACAGTGGTAGGCAAAGTTTTCTGGGAACTATTCTGGGAAATCTAAACCCTGGAAGTAAAATCTATACATGGGCCATTGCATCTGCTGTCACCTGATTTGCAGAAGCAAGCCCACAGCTTAGGGCAGGAGGCTGAGGCAGCTCCCTGTGACCAGAGTAATTTTACTGCTCTCTCAACCACTGTTTCAAATTCTGTCCCATTTCCTAAATTCCCAACTCTCACATTCCACTTCCAAGCAGTAAGCTGTATGCAAATCCTTCCTGAACAGAATGGGGAATGTTGCAGGTGCTGGAATTTGCCTGGAAGTGTGTTGTACAATTTGACTTTCTTCCTGGTATTTTATTCATGGCTGCAATTTCTTCCTTTTAGCCAAGCTCTAGATGAGAGGAAGAATGAACAAGATGGTTGAGTTAAATATAGTGCTGGGGTTGGAGCATAACAGACTGTCCAGGGCTCCAGTCATAAAAGAAGAAAGAAATTACTTCAGAGAGGATTAAGCACTCTCTTGCTATAGAAGTTGTACATGATGTCAAAGAGTGGAGAGTACCGAACAGCGTGCTAGGAAAAGGAAAATCCTGGGATGCTGACCCAGAAAATTAACACTCTGCTCAGTGGTTAGCTCAAAATGGAAGAGGAGTTTCACGACTCTTTTCCCTGAACTGGTGGCAGCTGTGACAAAGCCGTGCTATGGAGTTACAACTCCAGCTTCATCCTCAGTGTGTGTGTGCCTGTGGGTAAGGAAAAGTCGTGTCTTTGTACAGCTGCAGAGGTGTCCTAGAGTGAGTGAGCTACAGGCTGAACACGCTGTGGTCTGCACTAAAGCAAGAAATTTGGCCAGGTCCCCTCCCACCCTGTGAATCTCTGCTCACACTTCCAGGATTAATTTTCGCTTGCCAGCTCTGTACCTCCTAATGTTAGGGGGCATGAGAAAATTGTTCCTGGAAGTACACATGTAACCCTGAAATGGAGGGAATGCGTCTGGGTGCTGTCCCTGAGCCTTTGTGGAGGCAGGGGTCTGCAGACTGGCTGTGGACAATCTGTGTGGCCACCTGGGGTTGTGCAGCTCCAAGATCTGGCTCACAACTCCCTAGTGATGCTGGCAATATTAAACCTTCCAAATACATAAATAAGAGCTGGACTGCACCAGAGCTTCTTCCGGGGCAAAGGAAGAGACAGGCAAAGGAGGCAGAGCTGGGTTTAGAGCTGGCAGCGGGAGGTGTAGTGGCTGTGTCTGGTGGGTGCCACGCCTCTGTCCCCTGAGCATCCCCTCACTTGCCACAGCAGCAGGCACGCTGCCTTCAGGCCACTGGCACAGGATGTGGGACCACTGCAGCTCTGCAACAACCTGTTGTTGTGCAGGGGCTTTGTCTCCTGAAATTGTGAGTAGAAAAGTGGTTGCACTGCTTATGCCGGGAGCTGTGCAGCTGTGAGGGACATGATGGGGGCAGGAGGTGCTCAGGGTTGCTGGGTTAGTGCTGGAAGAGATCTTCCTCAGTGGCCAGCTGTGAGAAAACAGTGGAAATAGTTCCCAAACCCTTGCAAATGAAACAACCCTGGGTTTTGGAGAGATGACAGGAGCTCAGTCACCTTGTTTGGTCGAACAAAGGGTGTGGGCTGAAGCAGGAGAGGAGCTCTCATTTCCGACGTGGTGAAAAGCTTTGCTTTGTTTTTAGTACCACTGTTAAACTGTGCTGTGATGAATGCAAGAGGGCTCCTGTGGTGAAAATCAACCCGTCCCCTCCCCACCATGCTGATAGGTGCTGTGTTAAGGCTTCCCATACTGGGAACTGGGTAGCTACAGAGAAGAAAATGTTAGATCAGCAAGGAATCTGCTCACTCTGCTGCCTCCCCCTCTCTCTACATGAATATGAGGGCCCCTTCTGTGAAGAGAGGATTCAAAGAAAATTGGACATAGAGAGCAGAACCATTCATCTGCTATCATTTGTTTATTAAACAGCCTCATAATAGTGATGATTAGGAAAATATTTCATTGAAATACATCCAATACCTTTCTCTGTAAAGAAATTCTATGGTAAAATGCTACTTACACCGAAAAAATAACAAAATCATCATAAGACTATTGAACAATTTAACCCACACATCCACTAGCTTCTAGAAAACAATTCCCCTTCAATATTTGCCTTTTCTAGGGAGAAAGAAATGCTGGACACTGGTTTAATTCCAGTTTGTATATCTCCAGATCTATTCAAAAGGCATTTGCCCACTGAGTTTTGTGCCTTTTTATTAGGAATGACTTACTGAGAAAGAATGTGTTTCACTTTTGGCGACCCTGAGCACTAGAAACGGATGAAGAATTGATTTTTTGGTTTGCTGAGTGAACTAGGAATGTGTGAGGAAAATGCTGGTGGGTTGATCCCCCCAACTTTTTTCATCTTCCCACAGAAGTGTAAAATAAAAAAGCTAAAAAGGATTGCGTTGGCCCAAGCATTTCTCTGACACAGAACACAATATGTTGTTCAGAAAATGTGAAAATGAAAGGCCTGGAATGCTTTTACCAGAAAAAAACATGTCAGCTCCTACAGCTGGGAATGAGTAAGGTCAGATCCCCTGCTCACTTCCTCCTGAACCTCTTGTGTTGGAGCAAAGCAGCAGTACCTTCAAACAAAACAAGAAACTGCTGTATAGTGCAATAAAGAGAGTTACTTGTGCTTGTCTCTAGTGATTCACCTGAATTTTACAAAGGAGCAATAGTGCCAGCAACAACAAAACCCCTTTGCCAGAATTTCCGGTGGCAAAAGCTTTGACAAAAATGGAAATTGCACCCATAACATTTTTTTTCCAGATTGCTTCAGTTTTTATTTGAGAAAAAATATGGAAAAAGTGTTTTGCAGCTCCTAAACCCTACATTTTTGTGTTTTAAATTAAAAAAAAAATTAATCTTTGTGTTTTTCAGTGCAACTTCAAAAATGCTCAAACATTTTTAAACAGAGAAAGGAAAAAGGTTGGGCTTGTTCTCAAATACTTCTCTAAACCAAGTCACATCTCTGTAGATTCTTAAATGCACTGTGGTCACAGCCCCCAGCTTCTTGTGGGTTTGTGCACCCAGAATTCATCACAAGGCTTTTATTTGCTTTCAGCTTAGAAAGGATGATACAACTGCACACGAAGCTTTTGTACTTGCTCTCAGATGAGCTGGAACATTTTATAACACTTTCTGGTCTATTTTCCAGCCCTGTAACAAATAAATAAACTCTTTGATGTTACCAGCTGAAAGCCTAATTGTTCCTATAATGATTCTTTGTTAAGTTACCTCTTTGGTCCTTGCCTGTGAAGATGTTTTCTGTTGCCTGGGTTCAAGATGTTCTCTGAGAGGCCATTACGTGATACAATTATGTGACACATTTTAGGAGACTTTTCATAAAAGACTTCAGAAACTTTGAATCTTGTCTATCAAAAGAGGAGATGTTGCAAACGAGTTTTGAAAGCCGAGCAAGATAAACTTGAGAGTTTCACTGGCGTGAAGCTGCTCTATTTTAAGAGCTCTCTGTTTAACTGTTCTTGTGTACTGTCCATCCTGATAATTTTGGGGAGGGGGGTGCTATTAATTGGAGAGGCATGAAAAGAGAATGGCTTTCTTTGCAGGGCCAAACCACTCAAAAGGAGGAGCCTTGTTTGCTGCAGGGCCATGATCTCTTACACAGTCCAGCATGTCCTGGCTGGGTCCAACCAGGCCCCACCCAGCTCCTGAACCTTGGTCCTTCTCCCACAGAATCAGACGACCCTAAAAGCTCTTGCTTGCTTAGAGGCAAGATGTGACCTCGTCATGGTCATTCTCCCTCTGCAGAGCACAGGAAGTGTAACTTCCCACCTCACATTTACGGGGATTGCTCGCTGAGTTCTACCATGTTATTCCAACAACAGTAAATTTGCCTACTTGGCTCTTTCCAACAATTGAATTTCTTTTTCTCAAGTCTTCCTTCTTCCCCAAAGCTGGTTCCCCAGCTGTGTTTGTTTAGCCCAATTAATACAGCTCTGACACAGAACTGGCCATTGTATGATATTATTAATGCTGTTCCATTTGCAGGAAGAATCTTGTTTCATTTCAAACTCATAGGTCAATTTTTCTACTCCCTCTTTATTTATTATGTGGAAAACTGTGATGTTCAGCTCTGGGCTGTTCTCTACCTTTCACCCCACCACTTCATAATTGTTTAAAGCTGTATGATTCTTCCTATTGCTCTTTGATGTGTTCTCCTGTGCTTGCACTTCCTTTTGTTAGTGTTGGATCATGAAGGAACACAATGAAACACTGAATAATATGAGGTCAAAGAGTCAGTCAATGGAATTGTTAGAAGGCAAACACAGAAAATGAGTATAAACCAGCTGCAAAAGGACCAGAGGCTGGGAACTGACAGAGCTTTTAGGCAATAGGGGAGTGTGGCCTGGCAGCAGATGCAACAGACTTAATTAGTTTAAGGAGAGATTTTGATCAATTTATGTGCCATTTTGCATGGAAGAGCTACTTGTGATGGCAGGAGTGAGTCTTTGCAAGCTAGAAGGTCTCTCCCAGCCCTAACAGTTTTTCCTTAGGGAGGAAACTTCCAGTTCACTGACTGACCCACTCCTGCTTGTTTCCCTTGCCTGAGTGGATTAGAAAGCTCTATATCCATGCTGGGGGAGAAGGGGGTCAGCAGCACAGGTGGACATGTCCCTCTCTGTGGAGGCATGTTTGGGCCAGGGGGAGGTGACTGCTTGCCAGGATGGTCTGTGGAGTTGTCTGAGGTACCAAGAGGTTCCTATTCTGGTGGCATCTGCCAGAAAAAATTGGCTGTTCTGGAGAAAAGCCTTGGAAATAGGAGTCTGAGTGGGCAGGTTGAGTTACATCCTTCAGGTTTAGGGTCTGTGTTGAACAATAGACTAGGCTGCTAATGAAAATAAGCCATTGCCTCCAGGTCAGGCTTTGCAAGCAAACATCCAGCTTGATTTGTTAACAGCACAAAGTGCCTAAGGGAGCCCAGAGCAGCTGAGTTTTCTGAGGGCAAGGAAGAGCAGGACTGAGTACAGGACATTTATCATCTGGCTTAGATGTAGAGCATCATGAATGGAGAGGGAATAAATGCCAAGGGGTTCGTAAATTCTGGGCAGACAACCTCCAGGCTGCTCAGCTGCCTGAGGTGCATCAAATAAAGGTCTGATAGCACTTGCTCCTTCTGAACACAACAGAACACTCCTCTGGCTGTTGGGAGAGCTGAGCCAATTCCATAACATTGCCAGAGGGGTTGTGCCTCTTCCCCCCTTCTGGCATCCTTGCTCGTGTTCTTGTCCCTTGGCTTTGCACTGGCTGTGGCACTGGAAGCTTCTCTTGGTTTTGTCCCCCAGATTTGATAACTGCCTGCTTAGTGCCCGGAATCAGCTGGAAGGAGGTTGGGGGTTCCTATAAGGGCAGCCCCAAGAAAAAGGGGCAGGAATGTACAGATCTAAACTGGGGAGGAGAGGTGGAATGAGGAGCAGGGCTGCCTGGATTTGGATCAGCTCAGCTGACTGCACCCTCAGCCCACTTGCAGTAATTGCACCTCAGGTTTATGGGGATCATGCTGGGGGGGGGAGCTGAGCTGGCACAGGGTTCCAGATGTCCCTGGCACTGCCCAGCTGTGCCTTTTGTTAGGAGTGCTAAAAGCATTTCAGCCAAAGAAGAAGGGGGTGAGGCAAGACAAAGATGTAATCCGTGGTGAAGGACAGACCCTGCCATCTCATAGAAAACTCGTGGCATCACATGCTCTGGTGGAGACTTCAGGTTGGCCTAATTTAATCAAATATTCATGTTGTGGTTTTCCCAGCTCCGACTGTGAGAGCAGCTGACATCGATCACCAAAAGCCTTTGACAGAGATAATTGCCCTTGTTGAGCTTTGCTTCTATTTCAACATCCCCCTTGGCAGCATCTTTTCACACCTTCATAGATCTGCACATTTACTCCCCTTATTTGGTTCCAGGAGCTGCTGAAGTTCAGGTGTCTCCCAAGAAGCCTGTGCAGGCACGTGTTGATTTGGACACAGAGCACATCCCCACAGAGCCAGTGTGCAGCATCCTTTTACAATTTTGATATGACATGCATTAACATGTCATGGCATCTTTTGCACAGCTGACAAGTGTGGCACTTTTTAAGAGCTAAAAAAAGGCAGTCATGAAATCCTGCATCATATTGCTGGCTCTCTGCTGTCTTGTCAGCATTGTCCTCCCTTGTTATGCAGAATCAAATTGTGTGCCTGCAGAATTTGATAAACTCTAGCACTTCACACATCTGCAACAGGCTAACTTGATTACAATAGTTTAATTCTTCTTGATATCAATGAGCTCCATACGCAGTAAGATTAATTATTGCTGTCACTTTGTCAGCTCTGTAATAAGAAAACATAGATTCTGAATGACAGATGCAAATTTGTTGGGAAGAGTGAGTTCACCTCACCTGCTCCCCAGGGAGGGAGAAAACCTGCAAGAGGTGAGCTGACCCGGGGAGGGATGTGCAGGCTGGAGCTGGGATTATCACCTGCTCTGTGCCACAGATGTGCTTGTTAGTATCTAAACCAATCCCAGCTCACCAGAGCATCTCACAATCACATTTGCCCAGACAGACTAATTTTATCTGCAGGTATGTGATGGTGAGGATGGAAACTAGGTGCTGCCAAGTGTTTTTCTCCAGGAGACTGTGCTGTGTATTTGCCTCTCTTTATCTCTTTATAGTGATCTTTGGTCAGAGTGGGTGTAAAATGCCACCAGATCAGAGCAGCAATGATTTCCACCTGCTCTGTGCTGCTATAAATGACTACCCAGGAAAGCTGGACTGAGAAGCTGCCTGCTGCTGCAGAGGTGACAGACAGAGCTGCTATTTTTGCTTTGTTATTGTGCACTGGCATTCTCCTGCAAAAGCTATGTTAAGTTATAGATTAGTATTTAATACTCCACATTCACACTGGATGAGGGACTTCAGTTCTCTCACTGAAAGGGCAATGCTGAATGCTGGAGCATCCAAAATCTGCTCCAACCAGTCCAGGGTGTGGAATCAGAATCCGGGAGTAGTGGCCACCTCTTTACTCTCCCAGCTTCATCCTTGGGATAGGGAATGGAGCAGAGCTTGGAGCAGGGAAGAAACGTGCTTATTTTGGGGGGTGAGTTTGGTAAAAGGAACCTTCTGGGAGTACAGCTGGGAAAGGCACAGGCTTTTTATTTCATGACATGAAGTGTGGTTTTCTCAATGGATCTGGTCTTCCTGGGTGTGTGTCTCCTCATTTGCTGGGTCTGCTGCACCTGCACAAAGCTGGACCAGGTGATCACTGTAGGTCCCTTCCAACTGAAATGTTCTGTTCTATTCCATATCAGCGAAGCACTAAGGATCCTGCTTTATCTTGAAGCAACAGGGTGCTGCAGTCTTCCCTGCCCAATGACACCGGCAGGAGAAATGATGCACGGTGCATAATTCCTGTTTCATTTCCTTAATACACAGTGCATATATCACTGTGGTGGCAGCTGGGCCATTAAGGGCTACCCGAGAGCTGCCTCCAATATATCACACACATGAAAGGATGATATTATGAGGACTTTAATGTCATATGATGATCCCCTGAAATTGTTTGTCAGACTCCTGCTCTGGATTGGTCTGAGGTTAAAGCCTGCTGCTGATGGCTGTATCTGCCACACGATGTAATTCACACTGTCCTTCTCTTCAGAGTTTACTACCTGAAGTCGTGCATTTAGGGAAAGTGAATGATGACAAACTACAGGAATATATTTAACCTTAACTGTTATTAAATGATAGCTCTTCTCACTGCTTCAGCTGTCAGTGATCAAATAGATACTTGCTAATGACTTCTGCTTTTAAATTATGTGTTGAAACTTCTGAAATTCATCAGAGGCAGTCATGCTAACATTTTTATAGCAGTGAAAAAGGACAGCTAGGGTTGGGGGAGGGGAATAAGCACTTGCAAATCATTGAGCAGAACAACTCACTAAAAACCCGACGTTGCTGCCCAAGAACTGTGCTATGGGCCATGAACCCCAGAGCTCAAGGAGGGGGTTTTAGTGAGTTATGGCTTTAGAGTGAGCAGGAAGGACTGTCCTGTCACAGGATCAGTGCCAGCCAGGGTAACCTGAGGTCAGCACAAACAGTTCCTTAGGTTTACAAGGGTTTTTTCCTCTTCCTGTACCTATGCAGTCTTTGAGCAGGGCACTCAGGGTATGGGGATTGGGTCAGCAGCATCTCTCTGCTGCCTCCGCTTTGAAGACAAATTGTCTTTTCTGGGAGAAAGGCGCTAGACTTGAACTGGCAGCATTGCTCTGCTCGAGATACCAGGGCATTGGATATGCTGAAGGACAGGGGTTAAAGCTCTCCTGGTATTCCTCAAAGTTTCATTTTATTTTGGCATTGATGACTCTCTTACAATCCCGTTTGTCTGCAAGCCCAAAGCAAGTTGTCCTTCTCTGGAGGAAGCTGGTCTAGGAAAGCAGGAGATGGCATTTCTGCTGGTAGCTGACAATCTTGTGTAGTTGAGACCCTCACAACAGGGTTTTTTGAAGGCTCACAGCCCTCAGGCATTGGCTGAGCTTTGGCCTCACTCTTATCTCTTCACAAACCAGGAGCTAACAAACACCATCTGCACATTTTTTTCTGTGTTTTTATGGTTAGGTGGCAAAAATGTCCTTCTGGCAGCAGTGTTTCTTCAAAAAATAGCGTAATATTTTTATTTTAAATAATTTAAATTACTCAAACCTACAGCCTTGCCCTGTCCTTTGCTAAAATTGACAGCAGCTGATTTTGCAGTGGGGCTGTCTATCAAATGTAAACCCAGTAGAGAGACCCCTCGTCTCAGTCCTCCAAGGCTACAGAAGATTCATTTTCACTTTTGATTCAGGCTGGACTTGAATAGGTGACCTATCTGAATGGGAAGGACTTTTCCAGTTGCTTCAATTGCTCACTTTACAGTAATTTTGATCTTGTTTCCTTTGATGTATTTCTACTGCTAACCTTTTTTTTAATGACACATAATTCAGTGTTTTTCCTCAAATGCCTTGCCTTTACTGAGAAGCACCTTGATACAAATCAGCCATTGTTGTATTAGGGAGAGGTTCAAAGCAGTGCTTGATACTGCAGGGCAAGCAAACGGCTCAAAACCAGAATCACTACAAAGTGTAGGTGTCTTTTTTTTTTTCATCTTTTTTTTTCCCTCTCTGCTCCAAAAAAAATCACACAAAGTGTATTCTCAGTAGTCAAGCATACAGGAGGGGGAGGAGGTATTTATCATGGCAGCTTGAGTGCTGGAAAGGGACCATTTCAAAAGGACAGAGGATAAAAAGCCATGAATCAATATTGCAATGCGCCTTCTGCTGCTGTTTATTTGAATCCATTTGTTTTGCTGACATATTTCCCATGTGGCTGGAAATGCTATTTCCTTTGATAGCATCAGCAATTGATGTGTTGCGTTTGCTGTTCAGCGAGGTGCATCACAGGCAAAGGGATGTCACTCTGCTCTAGCTCTGCTCTCAGAATAAAGGGCATGTTTCACCTTTATCTCCCAGCCCTGCAGCCCTGTGTGATGGGCACCGGGCTCTTGCAGGGAGTGAGCTGACAGACAGAGAACAAATTGCTGCTGACCAAGGGCACACCGTTGTTTTTGTCGCATGGGAGCTCCGGGATTCTGTGCCATACAAGATCTCTTGGAGTGAAGGCCACCGAGGTCTGAGAGGTCTGCTGCTGATACTGGGCACCAGGCAGTGGTGGGGACATGATCCCTGGGGAGAACTTCTACAGGTTTTTAAAGCTGGAAAGGACCACTGCATCAGAAGCCAGGGTGCTTCACTGGGTGGTGATGCTGGTTAGAGTCCACTGCTTCCTTCACTGGCCATGTCTCCTGGTTACTTCCCTTCGCTGTTGAAAATATATCCCTTAAGCCTAATAGAGCTTTCTATTTGCTGATTGCAGTGGTGTAACAAATGGTGTGTGTTTATTCAAAAGTTGTCTAAGTCTATAAACTTAGAATGCAAAGAACTATAAAAGATGAAATATTTCACTAGGAACTGATTTGGTCACACTTCGAATAATGGAGAATTTATTTTTTAATACCAGGTTTGGGCTGGTATTTTAACAAAGCCACAGCTCCTATGAGAACATGCAGACAGGTTCTGTTAAGCTGCAAACTAGTTCGATGTGTTGTGCAAAAGTAAGAGGAGAAAACTTCTATTTATCTGACTTCCTTTCAATGCATGTTCTGAGAAGATGACACTTCTGCTGAAAACTTCCCACTCAGGCAGTAGTAATTTTAATGAATGACATACCATTTTATGTCAAAAAGGCGTCTTGGTCCCTGTCATCATTACTGGCGTATGGAAAAAGCAATTATATTCTCTTTCAGATTCAGCAAGGGAAGAGCAGCTTTGCAATGAATCACAGAACTATTTATGTTTGCGGGGAGCACAGGGGAGAATGGAGTGGCAATAGAAAACATTTTCTGTGTTTTGCCTGCTTTCAGTGACCTAGAAAAACGTTTTTTTTTAGCCTCTCCATAGTTACCAGATATCCATTTTTCTTTTTTTGTTTTGTTTCATTCTCAAAGCCTGGCACCTGCAGGAGGTGATTTCTGAGGTCTTTGAGCATTGGATCAGTAAATGGGGAAGAGCACATCCTCTCTTTGTAAAAATGTGCAGTCTCCTATAGTTTTTCCTATTCAGGAGCTGCTCAAAGGGATGTACCTTTCAAACATAATTCTTGCTATTCAGGAGGTGGTGCTGAACAAAGCTGAGGTTGGATACTGACCTCTTAAAGGGGATTCTTCCCTTTTCAACAAAAAGCTGGTTGCATTCCAGCTCAGACCGGCTGCTGCTTCTGCTTTTTGAAAGATGAAGAAGCAGATACCAACATAAAAGGACTCGAACTGCCGTGTGCCGTTTGCCATTTACTTGAGTCTTACTGTGCGTGTTCGTACAGGAATTGAGAATCTCTGGCTTCAGAGCAGTGAGGGTGTGGAAACACATAAATAACCTAGCACGGTGAGGTTCAGCTTCAGGAGACTTCTCCCGTTGTCTGGATTGTTCTTTTTATCCTGTCCGACATCTGCTCAGTAAATTGTGCAGAGCAGAGATTTGCTGCCAGATTACTCTCTCCTCTGGTGCTTGGTACAGCAGAGCCCTGGGACTGGGCATGTGTTTCCAATAGACTCCTACAACAGATGATAAATGGCCTGAGTGTTGCGATCCCTTCCACCAGTGTTGCTCCCACTGGATCAGGCTAAATTCCATTAGAGCAATGTGGCAAGCCAGAGAGACTTTCTGGCAAGGTGCAGAGAAGGAAGAGCTTGTGCATAGCAGCCTGGGTACCCTGGGATCTTGTAATCATCTTTCCTAAAAGGAAGGATGGTACATCTGTGCTGAATGGCTAACACAAGCCATGGTACATCCCTCTCCTGACTGCCCAGAACTGCCACATGCCCAAAGTGCCTTTGCTTTCAACCTGTGCAACCAAGTTTTACTTCTGGTAAAAGCAGAGCATCAGGGGCAAGATGGAGAGGTAAAAGGGGCTTGTCATGCCTGAGCTTTATCTTCACAGCCAGCACGTGTAGGGGTTTCACACCCTGACCTGTGAACTAAGAAAAGTTCCAGGAACTCCTTACTTATCTGAGGTAAGTGTCCCAGACTGATTGCAACGTAGGGTGTTTGGGAAAAGAATATGGAAGCTTTCAGCATTTATTTAGGTGGAGATTTTGAATGTTTGGGTCCAAGGCAACTTCCAATTTTATGAATTTAAAAATCATCACCAAACTCGTCTCTGGGATCCCACCCATAAATCAGCAGCTTTAGTTCATTGCAATGAGTTGAAGTTCCGTAAGCTTTTCGAGAGAGTTCACAAACACACTGAATTCTAAGCTCCAGGTCTTGTGGATGTAGCATTTCTTAGCAGTATCTGAAGCGTGTTCTCCTAAACCATATTTGACAGGTGAATGCAAGAGAGAAAATGCGGTTCCAGTGTGTATATTGAAAGCAGATGCAGCAAACTGAGTTCAGTGGCTCAGAAGGGGGCAGCTGTTGCAAAGCTTGACACAGAAGGTAAATTATGAGGTGCTATTTCTGGCCTCTGGCAAAAAGAAAGGTGGATGATGGAAGATTGACTTGAAAACAATCACTTTAAATGATTTTGGAATTGTATGAGCTGGAGATGTGCTGCGTTTCACTGATGGGTGAGTTCAGAAGCTGACCTAATTCACCTTATTATTGTCATATGGGCTTTTCTTTACCTGTTTCACTTATAGAAGCAACATTTAAAGAGAACTAAAAGTAATTCTTCTCTGTGAAAGTAACACATATGACAGGCTACTTGCAACCTCTTTTATTTAAGTTAGTTATTTAAGATTACTAAGTATTTCATTTGCTTTGTCTAATTCTGTTAGTTCCTCCACAGTGATTTATTTATTTAGGTTTTTTGTGGGTTTTCTTTTCTTTGTTTGGTTTTTCACATGGAAGTTAACTTCTTCTATACAGCAGCAGATAAAAACTCACCTGTAATGTGGTAATTCTGATTGCACCTCATCAGAGAATGCATGAAGGAAAACTCTATGAAAGGGGGTTGGATTCAGCTGAGAATTTTTGCTATAACTCTAGAGTAGCCCCTTTTCTGCTATTCTTAATTATGCATTGCAGCAGTGAGTTTTGCAGTGAAATTTCCACATGCCTTAAGCCACACTAATGAATACACACAAAAAGAAGCAATTTGTTTATTATTGGTCCCCCTCCCTTTTATTTACTGTAAACAAAGCTTATTTTGTTTCTATTTCCTGCTGCATTGTTTTCCATTCACTGTCTTGTTTTGTAGCACCTCCACGATGATTTTGATCCTGTGTGACATTTTCAGCTGATATTTATCAAAGAAATTGCAGCAATGAATGAAGCTATTTAAAAGCTTAGTCCCTCTGTTCTAGACTTGGGCATATGTCAGACTGGTGGTGTTTGGAATTAGGAATGCTATACTGGCTCTGCTGCCATGATAATCCTGCCAGCAACACTTGTCCTAAATAAATCCTAAAGATTTGTGGTTTGGAATTTGTTGTCTAACACCAAAACAGAATGGTTTTGACCACATGAATATAAAAGAGTATTTTCTCTGAATTCTGCTTTCACTTCAAGAGAGACATCTATGAAGCCAAGTGGATAGGTCTCTGATTTAGGAGTAAAATCTGTCCTGGTGAATCAGTCTTGAAGCAGGGAAGGAGCAGCTTGCAGGAGGGTGTGGCAAGAGCAAAGAAACTGATCGACCTGAAGCATAATCTGTCAATGCCACTTATTACCATGGGAAAACCAAGAAACGGGATGGGATTTAGTATTTTTTGTAACATCAGAAGATGGCATTTAAAAGGTGCTTTAGTCCCAGACTCCTTTAAAAGCCTCCTTCTTGTATTATTTCCTTATAAATTCTACCAGTTCTACAAATAGTTGATAGAAGCAAA
Organism: Edolisoma coerulescens; assembly: GCA_013397115.1. NCBI lineage: Eukaryota > Metazoa > Chordata > Aves > Passeriformes > Campephagidae > Edolisoma > Edolisoma coerulescens. The sequence continues at coordinate 1,562,165 of VWZW01003548.1, forward strand.
GGTGTGAATTTAAACTATGGCACATATAAAGAACCTCCTAGGAATGCTTTTGCCTTTTCTTATCACTTTTCTGCTGATATGTTGCCAGGAACTCCATATTTATTTTTTCTTCCATTCTGGCATGAAGTCAGAATTAGTCTTCAATAATGCTCATCAATGTTCTTGCTAGTTCATTGCTTCCTCCTGTTACGTAGCGTTATATGTGTCATTTGCGTCTAAACTCCTGCAGTCTGTGGTGAATTTGGGACAAATCTGCTATTAGAAATAAAAAATTTGAAGCATAATTTTGATGGGAAGAGGCTGTGGATTGATGTAGTCCTCTACTGCTGTGATAGAGCAGCTGGTCAGGGAACAAGACCCCACTGTGGTGGGGGCTGTGGAGGAGAAAGGCGACGTCTGTCCTTCACAGACCTCACTATCAGACAGAACTAATGAATGGATAAAGACAGGGAGGGAGGCACAAGGACATATGAGCCACTCTGAGTCAGAGGGTTGCAGCAAACCCACAGCCTAACACTTAAGGATTTTATTGACGTAACGTCACAGGAGAATTATAAGGATAATGAGGATAGTTTCACAGATACTTATAGCTGCCTGGGAAAAAGCACAAAGGTGCCTAAGTGAGTGTTTTAACAAGTGGGAGATAAGGGCTTTTATCCTGAATGGATTAGAGGACAGAGTTGGTTTCCCGACACTTAATGAAAGACAAGAACCGGATCATAAAGAACCTTGAAAGTGAAGCTTCTGTTTTGATGCAAGGGAGAAAAAGGTCCAGAAACCCAAGGGGAGTTGGAGACGGTTTAGTAACCTGGTTGGTTTGATGGATAAGGGGGGAGCATAACCACGTCTGTTGAGGGGAAGAGAAAAAAACAGAGGAAAGAATCTACTCGGGAGACCTTCACCTTTGGGGCAGTAAGAGAGTAAGAGAGGGTGGGTGCCAAAATGTTACCTGGAGCAGTTTTCAAGAAGGGCAGGATGTGGGACACAAAGGCCCAGGCCAGGGCAGCACCCAGTGGGGTGATGGGACTGTGCCCTAGGAAGAAAAGGGAAAGAGATGAGGTTGTGAGTCTGGAGGGAGAGTTAAAGATGTCTTTGAGGTTTTTGATATGCTGAGGTTGTATCGCTGCCAGAAAGGAAGGGAGGAGAGAAAGTGAAGCCAGGGACACAAACACAACATGGGCGGGCGAGGAGAGGCTGAAGGGAAGAAATAACTGAAGAAGTAGGAAGAAAATTAGAGAGTACTGAGCAGAGAAGCCAGACAAGACAAGATTGTGGGTGGTGAATGATGCCAGAGCTCTGGGCAGGCTGAAGAGGATGAGGCTGAAGCGCTGATAGAGAAGTTTGATTAAGATAAGGCCGCTTGCTGTGCTGGGAAGTGCAGTAATCACGAGGGCCAGAGGCTGGCATTTGTGTGCCTTTGATCTTTAAATAACAACATATAAAAATCCCTTGCATTTGTTATTTCTGTGTTTAACTTTGTCTCCAAAACCTCTTGCATTTGTGTAGTTCCTTTCACCCTAAATTATTTTACAGAGGGGACATTAGTTTGGCCAGCAGGGATTTGGGAGTGAACCAGGGCAGGCGTCAATTCTGGACACGTGGACAATGCAGAAAGGAAAGTGGGAAGTAGCAGCAGGTCCCACAGAATACATGGGTGGACCTTCCTTTGAGAATATTAAATGAAAAGTAGATGAAAAAACCTCTTTAAAAAAATTAAAAATGAAAAAGGATTCTCTTTACAACCTCCCCCACTGTGACAGCTTAAAGGGAAAAAAGTTTTAATGGACCAGTATCTTCTATCTTATAGCCCTGGAAATAAAACAGTCTGGTTTAAAACTGAAGGCATGATGAATACATGCATTATCTTCCAGCAGGAGGAACTGTGGATGCCATTTTTCCATTTTCTGAGAAAATACAAATAATGAGGAAGTCGATATCCAGTATCTGATACAAAACAAAGACTGGGCACCCAGTCTTTTGTTGCTGCACGATGGTAGCTCACGCCAGCCCAGATAAGTGCTGTGCAAATTATTTTCCAGAATGCCTCAGATGTGAAAGCCAGGGAAAGGTGTGATGAAGCAAGCTTTCCTACTCTCTGATTAAACAGTCCTAGAAAGGCTTATTTTTGAAACAGAAAGAGAATTGCTGCTTAACACCTAAAACATTGTGAAAGGCAGTAATCAGCAGCAGGGCTCTGCATGGCAGGGCAGCAAAACATTGCTCTGTAAGGAAGGTGCTACTTGTTCTCTTCTCCTTTATGTGTGATTTTCATCTGTGCAGTGATTCTTCCTCCCCACCCCAGGCTCCCTTCCCACGTTTTCCCCTGAGAAATTCCCTTGTGGCTACCACAACTATATTCTAAGCCTTCCAGTAAGCTGCTGCTCACTACTGGTGAGGGTGTATCACACCCACAGAGCCATTATTCAAGCGAATCCCTGACTTACATTATTACTATTTCTCAGTTTTCCTGCATTATGGCTCAGGAAACGTCGGCTCCTCCGTGTTCAGCCCTGCAGACAACTGGCTCCACCTCTAGGCCAATTACAGTTGGCTCTGCAGGGTGAGAGCTGTGTATGCTCAGGTTTTTAGTTCCATTTTGGAGAAATCAAACCAGAATGTTTTGTTACATCGATGGCTCTCTGTTACAGGCACATTTCTATTGTTACACCTACCTGCTTAAAGTCTAGGAGGAAGGGAAGCTTTCACTCTATTCACTCCTACCGTGAAAAACTCCCAAATATTTCCTAAACTTCATGCATAAATATGCTGATAATTTGCCTTTAAAAAAATGTTCCTCACTACTGAGAGAATACCATTGGCATCAGGTACTATCAAAACACTTTTCACTTTTTTTTTCAAATGACAAAAGTTCTCATGCTTTTATACCAAGCACATCTTTATATTTGCATTCTCAGCCGAAAAGCTGGAAAGGGAAACATGGGTTTAAGATTAAAGCTCAAAAGCTTTGGGAGATTCTCTGAAAATGTCACTTAATGCATACTTTTATGTACCTTATTTTACTGGAACCAAAGTTTTCACAGACTCTCACATACCCTCCAGATACATTCTGAGAAAGAAATTAAATACTTAATGACAAAATAAACAAAATCTGCTCTGGGAAGTCTAGAGTTTGCTTTTTGCTTTTAGTCAAGGAGCACTTATTTGATAAATGGGGCACTTTTAGAGATCTTACAAGAGATTGCACACACCCCAGTGGAGGCAGAGGCTCAGCAGAAGATTGCTGGGAGATAATGGAGCAAGTCAAATGCAAAAACATGATGAAACAGCAGAAAATTTACATGCTGTTTTGCTTCTTCCTTTCGCATTAATAAAACTGGGGCTTTTGTGTTTATTTCCAGACACTGCCTGTTGCTGGATGTGCCCACGTGCTGGATGACCTTCCCAGTCCCATGGTCCAAGCTATGGAATGGCTGGGAAACAGCACTGGGGAAACAGCCTGGGCAGCTCCAGGTGCCTGGTTCTGTAAGGGACTGAACACATTTTCAGAGTCTTTTCTGTTGCTTGCACTGGCCCAGCGTCATCCAGGTAAATAAGACTGGTGGACCAAAGGCCCAAAAACCATCCCAAAAGAGGTTACTAATGAATAGCAGGCAATGTATTTTATTATTTAACATGAATTCCCTTTGATATTGGCTTATGGGACAGAACAGTCTGGTCATGCCTGTAGTTAGAGGGATTAACCCATATCACATGCCACAAAAATGCTTGTAGTGCAAGCAACCTTTGCTTTATGCTAAAAGAACTGTGCTTTGTCTTGGTGCTGTGAAACCAAACCCAGATGAGCAAAATACATGTTCTGTTTTACAGGGTACACACGCCACCCACCCTGCAGCCCTTGGGGCTGGGCTTAGGACACTTTTATGTGCCTGAGTGATGAGACAGAGCATCCAGAGTGTGCTCAGCTGTGGCTCTGGCCCAGGGAACACGGCTGTGCAGGGCTGGCTGGTCTCCTGTTCCCATGGGCCAAATGCTGAGCTATTCCCATATGCAGGAACTCGGTGACAGAGACCTTGAGATAATCCTGTTAAATAATTTATGAGGGAGGAACATGTCAGGACTTGGCAGAGAAAGGTGACAGGACATACAAAACTTGGGGCAGGTATGGAGTGAACCTTAAGCTCTGAGCTTAAACACAGCTTGTGGACAAAAGGGCACTGGTTTGATGGGAAGCCAGGTGAGGCTGGTCTTGTTAATTACAGCAAATTAGTGTACTCAGGGCCCTCACACCAGGCACAGATGATGCAGGGAATGGGACCACTAGTGGGGAAACTGGAAAAATTTCAGTGCATATACTCCTGTAGTCATTGTGCTCTTAATATCTTGCTGGTGAGAGCATTCAGTCAGAGAAAGGGGAACTGGTTTGAAAATGCATTTGCATTTTAAACATTTTCACACAGTTCTGGGTCCTGTCCTCTTTGTAAGGCTGAGGAGTAGGAATACAGCCTTGCTGAAGGACAGAAGCAGGGACTCACTTGAGCCTTATGTAAAACCATCCCCTGCACCCTAAATGCAAATTATCAAGCTGAGTTTTTGCACACACGCCCAGGGAGCAGACAGTGGTGTGACTCTTCTGTTCATTTCAGGAGAAGATGATCTGAGTTGACTCTGTACTTTTGTTGTGCCCTGCAAAGCAGCCGTAGGGGACAGTACAGGGAAAGGACAGACATCCCTGGAGTGCCCGTGTTCGGCTTTGATCAGCAGCTCACATCTACCCTGCTGTTCCCTGGCTGTTCCCTGGCTGTTCCCTGGCTGTGTGATTCTCTTCTCCACCAAAGGCACTCTGCTGGCACCTGGCAAGAGCACGCTCCTGCTGTCTTGGTGGGGATTAGCTGGAATTTCCTTTGTTCACAACAGAGCTTCTGCCTGTGGAGGATGGCAAGGACTGTTCCTCTTCAGGCAGGTGATTTCTGCTTGTGCTGTGACACCTTCCACCGAACTCAGAAGCTGATACTGCTGGTAAAACGTGTGAACAGCCTTTATGTCCCAAGGACTTATCACTTAAACTGTGTTTTTTTGCTGGTTTTTTTTCCCCCTAGGCAGACACCAACGGAGACATCATGATAAAATGAGAGAGACTGTATATAGTCAGTGTTCACAAATTATATACAGTCAAGAACACTAAGGGTGGTCTCTCCATCCCATAACTGGCACAGTTTCAAGAAAACTTTGCATTGATCAGCTTGCCCAAAGTGGGAGTTGCTATTGAAAGGGGTATGGCACAAATTGCCAGACTGCAGAGGGCCTATCAGTTCCCTCTGCCTGAACAAGTCATCAGTTGTCAAAATATGTCTCAAAAATAACAAGCACCTAAACCTCCTTTTAGGTTTCTCTGCTCTCTGCCAGCACTCAGCAAGGGGCTGTCTTATTAAGCATTGAAAGAGCTGTGTTGCATGCTCCTCCTGACACACTGCTATTTAAGGCTCTGCTTAGCATTAATTTTTCTTTCTTGTCAGAACTATTTTCTTTTTTAATTTGGTTTTTAGAACCAGAGCTATAAATCTGAAAAGCATTTTACGTGCTGTGTTAGGGCTTGATTGACATCCCATTGAAATCAATGAACTGACTGCAGAGGAATTGGTGCCTGGGAAATAAGGAAGAAGTGTCTTTTAAAATAAGCATTGTATCCATGTCATAATGTTTATAACCAATAGCAGGAAATAAACCAAAATATGCATGTCTTTTCCCAACATGCCTCATATATCATTTAACTGCTACCTACATACACTCAGCTGGGACACAGAGTGCAGAAACAGCTCTCCTGGGGTACCTAATAATTCTGCTTTATAAACACAAATAGATGAGAAAAACAAAATCCCCTTATCTGATTGATACAAATGTTCATATAAAATTGAAATTACTCAAGAGGAAACATCCAGCAGAAGCAAGTACCACAGTCTGCTTCTGTGAACCTGGAAGGAAAAGTTTCCTTGTAGTCTCATTTCTGTGAAATTCGGTGTAGAAAATATTTCTTTAATGCCTCACACTTTCCATGGGTGGGTACTGTTAGGAAATCTTGATCTTCTCTTTTAATTTGTAGCAAAGCTTGTGGCTGTGACCTGGTTATGAAAAGTTGCGAGCCAAAAAAAAAAAAGAAAAAGAAAAAAAAAAAGGAAGAAGAAAAAAAATATGATGAAGATGTAACAAACGCTTGTGATACTTGTCTGGGTAATTATATACAGATCCGGGAGAGTGAAATGAAAGTGTGACATCTGCATGTTACTTTGTCATCAAAATTGCTGCTAGTTACAATAGAGACAAGTCTCGAGTCTCCGGGGATGTCACAGAGACGTGAGGACCCTCAGGTCTTGTCAGAATTGCATTTTTATGTGGTGTTCTCAGCTAATAGCGAAAATAATTATAGTTGTGGTATTTCAAAATGTAACTTTGCCAAGAAAGTATTTAAAGCCTGAGTCGAATTTTCACATGCTGACGAGGAAAAAAGGAAACGGTGCAGAGAAGTCTGTGTGCAAAAACAAGTGCTGCTGCAGTGATGAACCATTTGATAGCGCCTTTATCAGCGTGCAGGCATATTTTGAATAGCATGAGCTGTGGATGACTGCTGCAGCTTGTCATTTGCCTTACGGGAGGCAAGAAAGGGCTTCTTGTTTGATCGGTAAGATGAGCTGCCTTGTTGCGCAAGGCAATGGAGGAGAGTCGGCAGAGAAACGCTTGGTGAAGTATTTCCTAAGCTTTCTTGGATTCCTGCCACAAGGAAGTGCAGTGAGTGTAGTCACAGTGAATGGAACGCTGCGAGAAGGAATTAGAAGGGCAACGTACCTTTAAAGATTGTGGTAAAAACCCCCCAAACAACCACCAAACCAAACCAAACCAAACCCCCAGCTGGTCAGTAAATTATAAAGATGGTAACAGAAATAGGTGTGGGCAACAAGAGAGTAGGTAAGAGAAAAGACATTTTAGAACTGAAAATGAAAAGAAGAAATTCTAGAACTGAAAAATGCTGCGTTTGTCTTACTTTTCCTCTGCTCTTAGATGTTAACATAAGCACTTTTGAAATTAGTAAAACAAAGATAAAACTCTGCTGATAAGAGTCAGTTTCTGATTCCTCCTCAGGTCACGATGTTTTTAAATACTGGCAAACAACCTGAGACCCACTCCTGAGGTCAGCAAGAGCAGGTGAGTGGGAGGCTACAGTGGAGTTGCTCTGAGGGCTGAGAACACAAACATGTCTTCCTTGAAGCAGTGAAGATACGCAAACTCCATTTACTTTTCTTTTATCAGAGAATCACAGCACTTACCTAAGCTGAAAATGGTTTGCTGCTTTAGCTTTCAAAGTTTACCATCCATTATAAATGACTCTACTGATACTCGCATTGCATTGCACATCCAACTCACTGAACACAAATTGTAGCAGAGTGAACAAAAATGTCCTGTCTGTTCCCTTTCCAGATGTGGTTAAGGTGTAGATAGAAACAAATCAACAGCCAAAGCAGGCCTGTGAATATGCTGAACCTGTAATCTGAGATCTATGCATGATGTGGCAAATCAGCTTTTGGACTCTGAGACCAAATTGTGCCTTGCTGGTGTGTACCAAGATGGAAAATGGAGAGTAATGTCTGTTTGAGCACAGCATTGATGTTCAAGGTGTGATCTCTACATCTTAGGAAAACACTGTTAGTTCAAAAATGTACAAAGCCCCCCCAAGCAACGGGGACAAACTGTTTTCACCACTTGCTGTTATCAAAGCGACTCAAGATGGTTCCACAGTGCTGTGAAATCAGTGGCATCTCCTGCTTTTGTAAAACAGAACAATTTTTTTTCAAGCTGAAATAGAACCTGGTGTTTCTCCTTGGAAAACAAATTACGTGCTTTTCACATTTTATGAGACATTTTGGAAAGAAGGCAAGGCATCTCTGATTTTATCTACGTTCTTCACTTTTTTTTTTTGTTTGCCTGGCAAGATCAAAAAGTGACACAGTGGAAATCTATTTTCAGTAAAAACCCACTACTCATTTCCGTTCTTCCATCACAGTACCCAGGTGAAAATGAAAATAAAACTTTGAGTGTACTTGAAGGCAACTAGGCAATATCATCACAGAATCATGGAATGCGAAGGGGTTGAAAGGGACTTTAAGGACCATCTGGTCCCAACCCTGCTGCCATGGACAGGGACACCTTCCACTAGACCAGTTTGCTCAAGGCTCATCCCAATCCTGAACACTGCCAGGGATGGGGTATCCATGAATTCAACCTGTTCCAGTGTCTCACCACACTCACAGTAAAGAATTTCTTCCTAATACCTGACCTAAATTTCCCCTCTTCCAATTTGTATCCATTACTCCTTGTCCTATAACCTCAGTTCTTGGCGAGGAGCATATAGAAAAGCACTTCTTCATTGTTACATTGTTTACTGCAAGCCAAACGCGTTTATACCCTATTTGTGCAGGCTGTTCCCCTGCTAACAGGAGAACGGAAAGGCTGTACGGGAGCAGCGTTGTGCAGGCACTTCGCAGGTCCCAGAACAGGGCGGGCTCCAAAGGACCTTAAGGATGGTTTGGCCCCGAGCCCCGCCGTGGGCAGGGACACCTTGCAGCAGCCCGGGCGGGTGCCGAGGAGCGGGGAGGGGATGTGACATCGCGATCCACGCGCGGTCCCTGCTCCAGAGCTCCCTGTCCCTTCCCGCCCGCCGCGGGCCCGCCAGGAGGCGCTGTCGGCACGGGCCCGCTCTCCGCTCGGGCCCTGCCGGAGCCTCCCCGCTCCAGGGAAAACCCCACTGGGATCGGAGAACCGGGAAGCGCGCACCCCGGGAGCGGGCGGGGACGGACCCCGCGCCGACCGCGCCTCCTTCCGCGCTGCGTCCGTCGCTCCGCCCTGCAGGACTACATCCCCCAGCATGCCCCGCGGCGGTGCCGCCCCGCGCGGTCGCCGTGTTCCGCCCGGCGCGAAGTGTCGCGCGGCGCGGCCGGAGCTGGGCTGGGGCCCGGGCCGAG
>VWZW01003548.1:1575306-1668017 GCA_013397115.1 Edolisoma coerulescens
AAATTAACATCTCAACAGCCTGGTAAAATTATTTTGCAGTGTTCTCAGTTCTTACTTGACTATTTTTTTTCAAATTAATAGGGCTCATTTAATGTGTTAAACCAGATGTGGGTGTGATTATACATTGAAATCTTAAAGCAAGACTTGGTCTAATGTTTATGCTGACTTCAGTGTAATATTTTCTGTGGAACAGAGTAGTTCTGTGGAGGCCCATTTTTTTGCGGATAACAAAGTAAAGACAAAAGCTCAGGTTTTGGTGCTGAGTGTAAGCAGGAATAGTAAAGGTACTGTGTGGAGCTGCTCCTGAGAACATGTGCCTGGAGCATGGGCTCTGTGAGGGATGAGAACTCAAACAAGGCATTGCAAGGCAAGGAATAAGGGCTGAGTTTACTGCCAGGAGGTGCTGTGCTGTTGCTGACTGCATGGATGCTTTCAGTGGGGGAGCTGACTTGTTGGACTTGTTAACTGAAATCCTGGTGGTTGTGTACCCAGCCCTGTGACCTTCATTCACTTGTTAGCAAACAGTGGTGTCCTTTCAGATTGCAGGCTGGGCTCTTGGGGCAGTGTCCTGCAGCTCTTGGTAGTGGGGACCTGGTCACTGCTCAGGCACCTTGAGATTAACTGGATCTGATTCTGTGACAGCTGTGAAGCAAGAGCGGAGCATTGGCTACAGCTGGGTGAAGAGGAGCCAGGAGTGCTGCACTAACATCCTTCTCTAAGCAAAGTTTTTGGCTGAAATACCCTAACACGACATGCAAAGAAATCTGTAATACTTGCTCGTACAGAGAGAGTTCCAACACTTCCTTGTCTCACACCTCTCTCTATTCTATGTTCTCTTTGTAATCTTTTTTTTCCCTCATGATACTCGTAACTGTTTTGCCAATTTCCTTAGAATTGTTCCTCACAATGCTGCCAAAAGTGACTCACTCAGCTCCTTTCAACCCCTTGTGAAAATACCTTCCAAAAATACTGCTTCTCAAACCCAGCAGTGAATCTACATTTAAATGTATATTTAAAATTCATTCCTAACCAAAATATTTCTTTCCAGTGTTGTGTCTAAACTGGTCTGTGTGGGGTGAGAAGTATCTTTATTCTCTGTTCCATATGGCCCAGACACACATGTGGAGTTCAAAGGAAGAAATTACTCTAAACTTCCTGGGCTGGATAGTTTTGATCCTTTTTTGTTTTGCTATATTTGATTTGATTTCATAGCTTGAATTCAAATCATAGATTCGATTGAGGTGCTGTTGGTTGCTGAGGGCTTTTTTGAGTGGGTGCTGTGAAGCTGTGGTGGTGTGACAAGGCAGGGAGGTAGTGCTGAGAGTAAGGCCCTGAAGGGAGGGCGTGAACCTGTTGGAACCGAGCCACGAGTGGTTGGTTCAGAAATCCTCCCTGAAAAGAGGGATCCAAACCCTTCTGTGGCTGTGAAGCACCCTGAGTCACTGGTGCAAGAGGGTGCAGTTGGGAAGCTCAGGAGGAAGATCAGGGAGCAGTGGGGAGCGCTAATTTAAACACCTCCTGTTCTTCCCTGTGGTGATCCTTATCTGGAAAAGGAGCGTAATTGTCCCTGCTAGAGGGGAACTGTAATACAGATTCAAAAAAGTTGCCTGGAAGCCTAACTGCAGTTGAAGGCAGAGGGAATTGCATCAGCTTTTAGACCAAGGAAGCTGCTGGTCCCACCTGGGCCTTGTGAAATTAATACAACTGCTGGGAAGGATTATTCAAAAAACTACCAGTCTTGGCCAGAGCTCGTTCTCCTGAATGTGAAGACGCCGTGTTAATAACTGATTCTGAACTGCCACAAAGTTACATAATTTATTAATCTAAGCTAATATTTTTATAAATTTTGGTATTATATTTTCATGTTAGAACTCCCTGGAGTTTGCTTTTCCTTGTTACTTGGGCCCCAGAGAAATACCCAAGCACAGATTTGGCAGGTTTCCTGATTTTACTTTTTGTAAATACAAAGGTACAAATTCAAGTCTGGGCTGTAGATGAGTTTATTTTGGTGGAAGTGAGCTGTTCCCAGGTTTTTTGGCATGCTTATTGGTGTGATCTGAAATCACAGAGCATTCACTTGCTTGTAGGCTTTTAGGTGAAGTTACTAAATCTATTTTTGTCTTTTCCTTGCAGTAATGAATGTTATAACAATTGAAGACTATAAGAGCACATATTGGCCAAAGTTGGACAGTGCCATAGATCAGCTTTTAACTCAGAGTCCTGGTGACTACATCCCTATCTCCTATGAACAAATATACAGGTAAGGTAATACATTAAATGCTGCATAACTTAATTTTTCTTTAAAATAAAATGTTTATTTGATCTTGCTGCCTATGCATATGTCATATTTTGTACCTTTGAGGAGACAAATGGGAGAGTTATGTGAAATACAATACTGTTTAAATGGTTAGAGTAAATAATAGATACATATCTTGGAATCCTGTGTTAGTAGGAATAAATGCTAAAGAATTAAAATGCATAAGTGCTGAAAACACTAACATTAAAATAAAGCCCATCACATTTGCTTAGTGTGATGTACTAGGAAATGTATTAAAGACTCAACATCCTTTTCTCCAAAGAGATTGGCATGGTAGGCAGTTGACTTAATGTGTCAAAAGGCTTCTTTATCATATCTAATAGGAACCAATTTGGTGTAGTTGATGTGCAGAAGGAAATAGAAGCACCTGGTGCCAAGGTCCTTTGATGTAAATTGTCATTTGTGTGTTTTGCCTCAGGTGGCTTTGGTGTGTTCTCCCCTTGCCCAGCCATCAGCTGCATGTGCAGTTCCTGGCTGTTTGAAGGACACTCCTTTGCATCTCCGTTCTTGTCTGGAGAAGGCTTGGGCTGTGCCTGTCTTGGAGCTGCAGTTTGTTTGAAAAGGGTTCTGATCACACACCAGAGCTGCCCTTCAGTACTGGTGATGGTGGGGGATTTGCTTCCCCATCACACTGCTGCTCCAAACCAAAATGCTAAATGCTTTAGAGAGCTGGCAGTTTCTTAAAAGATTACCTAAAATGGAGATTTTTGTTCTGTCGGTGGCAGGTATGCAGGGTGTTGGTGAGTAGGATGGCAAGTGGGTGACTGCTGCTGGATTTGCTGGCTGTTAAAGATGATGTTAAACATCGCAACTGTAGCACTGCTGTCTTGGATTTCTTCACCAGGCTGTTGCCCTCTGTGGAACAATGCTGCCAGCTCAGTCACTGATGGCTGTTTTGAGAGACTTGCAACTTTGTTGCCTTATGCCCACTTGCTCTTAGCCACTTTGTCTCTGCAGTTTGAAACTTTGGGTTAGGGAAGCAGATAAAAGAAAGGCAGGTGTTCAATTTTTCCCCTTAGTTCTAGTTGAAAACTTCAATGAACTTCCTCTTTCCTCTCAACTTTTGGAACAACTTTTATCAGTATTCAGATGTTATCATGTGTATAAATAATTGAGATGGTCTTTTGAATTAAGAGAGACAGCTTTAGTGTAAGTAATCAAAATCTTTTCCCAGCTTGAGATCCCAATGTGCAAACAGTCTGCAGTAAGACATCTCTCAAAAGTCATCTCTGATAAAGAGTAGGTGTGCAAAGTTAGTAGTTTAATTATACCTCGTTATGGTTTGCAGATAACTGGAGCTCATCCTTGTCACCTTTCTACTCCTCAAAAGTTTTATTTACTGAAGGACTACTGGGTTTTGAGTTTCTCCTGGATAACCCCTGTACATCTGGGGCACTTGGTGCAGGACTGTAGTGATGCATGGATATGTGTAGCATATATTTTACTATTACCAAAGCTAAAGATTTTCCGTGGTTTAGTGTTACTGGTAAAGCTGGTGTGTCAGTTTTGTTCTAAAAATTTGTCTGTGGTTGTAATTACTCTGCCACAGCCTCTTCCAACTTGGAGATAGATTTTGGGTTTTTTGTTAATATTTTTAGACTATTCCTTTGATTGACAATCTGGACAAGATAGATTGGCAAACGAAGGATAATTGATTTTTTTTTTAAAAATTGAATTTAATAAGGATGTTTGCTTGGAGTATTGTTGAGAGTCTGTAGCAGACTTGGAGTTTAGATCTTCTCTGCTTCTAGAACTGGAAGAATAGACTAAAGAACTAGGCCAGTTCTTTAGTCTGAAAGATGGAATGTTTCTTGAAGTGGTTCAAATAGCTACATTTTTTTTTTCTTTACAATAAAACTGAGGTGAAATTACAGTAGTATTTTTGTTCATCTTTGTGCTGACTAAAGGAATCAAGGTTTCCATAATGCAAATGCAACATGCATTATTAGAAACCCAAACTGCTATATTTGACATGATCAGTGATAGCTGTAGGTGTCTACTCCCCAGCAGTGAGAGCTGGGAGATAACTTCCAAGGTGTGTATGCAGATATTTTCCATGGAGCAGTTTATCTGTAAGGTATCAAAGTGTCATTAGTGTCTGTTTTCAGCTGTGAGTCCAAAGCCTGCCTGTGCACAGTCACTTGTTATAAAAGGGTTGGATAAATTGGCAGAGAGGTGTGAAGGAAGGTTTGAGGTGAGGAAAATGTGAACAGCTGAGTTGCAGTTCTGGCAGCCTCCACTGCCTCCCAGGTGCAGTGCAGTTTTCTGTTCCTCAGGACAACTTAGAGAGCTTGGATATTCATCCCTGTCAAGCACTGCTTACCCTCCAGTGTCGTTTTTGGGATTTGCTTTTCCTAAGGTGTTTGATTACATTAAAGACCTAACAAGCTTGTGACTTCTTTTGGGTAATATCAGGGCAAGAATGATTCACAGAATTAGCCCACAATAAGGAACTGAAAACAGGATCTCAAAATGGGGAAGGAACCTCTAAATAGAAGTGTTCAAATAAAATGTAAACACACCCTGTGTGTACATGGGAAGACTGGTGTTTGACTACAGAACGTGTTGCAGAAATAGAGGCAGCAATAGTGTGTGTAACACTAAGGAGAAATGTACTTTAAAATTCAGTTTAGTTGCATGCAAATAAAGCAGTCAACTTGTGGAAATGGCTGTGTACTGGTTAGCTATGGAGCAAACAAATGTGTGGCCATTTGCTGTGGTTACCCAGCTGGCTGATTTTGTAAGAGTTCACAAAAATCTGTCTCACTTTTCTTATCAGTGTTTCTTTGATCCAAACTAAACTGATATTTTTGCTCTTGGCAAACAGCATTGTACCGAAATATCTTTTGCAGTTGCTTGTTTCAGTGTAGGATCTGCTATTGCTAGACTTGATGTGAAAGAAAAAGGATGACCTTGATTGATAATATTTAAATAATATCAAACTACAGATACTCAGTTTTAAAATATAATAATACGAGAGGTATAGGGTGTCTTCTGGTTTTTAAGAAATAACGTGGTTCACCAAATAAGCAGACTTTTGGCATCTTTGTAGCTTGCCTGTCTTTGTACCACATTCTCAGCAGAGAATTGGAAAGTGGTCGTTCCTGTACAGAGATACAGTGTTGCTGTCCCATAGCTTTGGGCTTTTGGGGCCCTTAAAAGCTTGCAGAATTCAAGGCTGGGGTCTGGACCTCCCTGGAAATCAGTTATCTGCACATGTCCTAAGAGCAGTCTCTGGCCTGAATTGCTTGCTGTCCCAGTTCTTGGTACAGAGGAGTGGAGGGGAGAGCAGGACAGAGGAGATGGGACTTGCCCAAGATACCAAGTGAAATATCTCTGGGCCTCTTGGATTTGGCAGCTAAATTTCAGAATGCTGGCTGAGGTGTAAAAGCTGCTTGGTACAGATGAATACTGGTGTTAGTCCTGACAGCGATGACTACTCTAGTAATATCTTGCTGAAAGTAATACATGTATTTGTTTAACAAGTGCTGTAAATATGTGGCCTTATTTTGCAGATGTTGTATTGCAATAGGAGAGCAATAAAGTGTTCTTAAGAATCAAAGATAACACTGAAGACCAGAGTTAACACAGCAAAGCCATGGAATGCAGAATTAGTTTTGTTGCTCTTTTTCTGCATCTTTCTTTTTTATGCAAGTGTAGAATTTTCTTAGAATTTAAGTTACAAAAACGGAGTAGCATGCTTGGGTCTGTAATTTTAGAACTTTTAACTCTTTTTAAAGCTACCATGGTTTTGATGCAACTTCTATAATACTTGTCAGCATTCCCCTTCTTTTAGTAAGGGTTTTGCCCTAGAATAGTCATAAAATTGTTAAACCTGTTTATTTTAATGGAGACTTCATTCACATAGGAGAGACAAAAGCCAGAAGTAGGAATGTGCTGTTGACAGAATTGTCCTGGCTGTTTTGAAGTGCACTGTTAAGAGAACTCATTGTAAGTTAAAATGAAATTGGGGAGGGGGAATGGGATGAACACCCTGGAACCTCCAGGGGAGCCCTAAGAGCCTGCTACAGCTCATTCCAAGCTTAGGACTGTATTTAAAAGTTCAACAATCATTCAATTAACTCTATTATCCTCTAAACTGAAACTTGAACAAAATGTTTTGAAGTCTGTTACCCTTCATTGCAAACTGTTGTAAGTTCATTGTTTGTTCCTATATTTGTTTCTGCAGTTGTGTGTATAAGTGTGTATGCCAGCAGCATTCGGAACAGATGTATAGTGACCTAATAAAAAAGATAACTAACCACTTAGAGAGAGTCTCAAAGGAGCTGCAGGTAAGAAGCTGCACAATCTAATTCTCTCTTTCCTGGGATCTGTGATTATATCAGAGCAGGATGTAGGTGGCCCGTGGAGGGGATTGCTGTTAAGACTGATTTACATTAACTTACAAAATTGTCTACTACTTCATTCACTAATGGGCTGTCAGACAGAAAACCAGCTACTAGATCCAAAGGTTTGGCACTGCCAGACCTTGGAGATCTCAACCATGTGGAGAGCAGTGGCTAAACCTGAATGTATGATATAGAATGAAAGAATGGAGAATGGGAGATCTAAAGTATAATCTGTGATGTAAATACCTCAGTCAAACATGATCTGAGCACACGAGATAAATGTCTGCCATTCCTGTGTAAATGGGTATGAACTGTTGATGGTTCTTGTGCACCACAAGCAGCACAAAAGGGAAAATCTAAAGGAAAAAATTGAAGTGAATTAAATATAGATTGTGAAGTATAAATTAAGAATTACTGCATATGGAGTTCTTTTACAGTTTGTTCTGCATTTTTCTTGCCTATCTCTAGATGTCAGTGGTTTACAGCAGTCCTAATATATACAGTTTGTATATCCCTATCCTTCTCTGCATCTTATTTGTGCATCCATGATTGTTTTCATGTGTATTCCTTGTTGAACCTTCCTTTTAGACTAGAATCTCCAGACATGTACTTGAAATTGTCATTGTTGTAGCAGCAACACTGCTTGATTTTTCCCTGCAGCTTTTTTCGCTTCCATAACTGCTGTCTGAGTTCTCTACTGATTTGCAGTGCATGAAGTAGAGATGCCAAATACAAAGAAACTCTAAACTACAGCAGCTTCTTCAGTGCTTCTAACACATTGATAACTAATTTCTGTCAGCCCAAAACACTCTTAATGCTTTAACTGCATCAGATATTTCTGGCTAAACATGCATTCCTACCAAAACATATAGCACTGTGATCTCTCTGATGTCTTTTTTGTTGCACTGTTTTCTTCTTGTGGCTTTCCTTGTAAAGAAAAATAACCACCCAGCGTTTAATAGGCATGGTATTTGCTAGGTTCTTCCTTCTTTTCTCTTTTATGTTCTCTTTATTCCTCATGGAGTGACAGCCTCAGTGTTCTGTAAAAATTGCTTGGGGTTGGTGAACATAGTATTTAAAATAAAGCCTTCCCTTGGTTCTGCTGAGCTGGTGCAGCCTGTACATTTTTTTCTTCTGTTTGTGAGAACTATGATTCATTTTAGCTGTACAAGTTTGGCCAGTTCTTCTGATGTATCCCGTGGTAATACACTGCTTTAGTTTGATTTGAATTTGGGAATACCCCAAATTCTTTACTTTGTGCTGGTCCTTGACTCTTTTAAGTCCCAAAACTGAGGCAGCTGATTTTAAACTTTGCTTTAGCACATATGAGCCTAAATACTTCTGCCTAAAAACAAGACTGCCTTCTGAACATCAGCTTGTTGAAAGAATAATTGAGACAACTTTTTAATGCAATCTTAGCCTTGCAAAAGCTTCCTTATGTAGGTTAGACACACCTGTAATGTAACACGATACCATCTTTGAGTGCATTATGTGAGTTTTGTCTGACGTGTGAACATGACTTGGCTTTTGGATGACAAATGGATCTTTTTGAGCTGCTGGAAGTAAAACTCACGTGCCTCAAAAAATTGTTCTATAAAGAAACTGTTTTAGCTGTGGGTTGCGAAATTTATTCTTAAGAAATTACTCTACTACAATGCATTTTATTATCCTGATACTTCTTTGATCTTGATACATTTTGGTGACATTCAGTCACTTGGGATTTGTTGGAAATGCAGTTCTAGATCTTTACCCTAGAAACAACAGCAAATTACTTTGTAAATGTTGGTTGCTTGGAAGTTTCTGGTTCACACAGGCAAACAATAAAAAAACATATATTCACACATATATGTGAATCCTTTTAATGCACAGTTTGTGGTGTTTTGCTTTCTGACATAATCTCATTCACCTGCCAGCAACATTTAAGAGTTCTGTTTATTTGGCAAGCTATGACTTGATGCAAGCTGTTGGTTTTTAATGTTCAGAGATGCAGAAGTAGCCCAGTATAAGCAGGAGTGTTGGTGTGTGTAAGAAAACAGATGGTTATGGAAACTGAAATGTCAGGCAAGTGCGATGTCTTTTCTCTGGACGGGCCAGCACCTTCTTTGCATAGCAGTGTAGCAGTTCATTGGCAAGTGGGCTGCAGAATGTCTGCATGTAACCAGCATGCCAGAGCAAGCTGTCTCCTACAGGAACCACTCATCAACAGCCAAACCAGTAAAACCCAGATACCACACAGTAAAAGTGGGAGCACCTCAGGGGACTGGTCAGACTTGCTCTTGCATGGATTTAGTCTTAATGGAGTTTGGTTTCTCTCTTTGGGGCATTCACTGCAGAAACTCCCTATATATATTTATTTCCCCCGTCCCTGTGTGTGTTGTCAGAGCAGGTGGCCACAGCTGGAGTCAGCAGAGTGATGGACACTCAGGTGTCCTGAGCTGGGTGTCCCGGGCACTGTGCTGGCCACTCAAACAGTCCCTGGTCATCCCGTGTGACTTCTGCTTTTCCAGACTGCAGGACAGCTTGTGTGGTGTTGGCGTTTGTTGCCCTGTGCATTCCTGAAGGTGTTTCACAGCTTTTCAGCTTGAGAGAGTTTCTTTCAGTGGTGGCAGAGGCCATAGGAAAATGTGGCTGGGCTGGTGTATTTCTGCATGTTGGACATTGGGTGAAAAGCAGTGAGCAGTGCTTGCTGAGTAATGGTACATTTAAATGAGATTAATTGCTTGTCATCAGGCTGGTATGGGGCCTGCTGTACGCCAAGCCATTTCCAGCTCCCTCATTACTGTATCTGTAAGTTAATGATCCTCTCTTCAGGCTGCTATGGAGAGACTCCGAGCTAGGATTGCTTTCCTTTCCTGCAGCTGATGTCTGACCAGCTTCTCTGCATTAGTTAAGACTGAGTTTTGCCATATGGAGCTTTCAGTAATTGAGAATTAAATCGCCCTAATTCCTGAGTTGATCGGAATTTTGGATTTTATCAGCTTCAAAAAAATAACATGTCGCTGCAGAAAACACAAATTAACTTGTTTCCTATTGTCTTGAGGTCTGTGAAGCCTGTAGCATACAGATGATTTGTCTAAGATGCTTTATTTGGAAACATTTCACTGGTAATGGACATGGTTCATTATGCTGTGGTTTGAAATAATGTCAGCTGTTTTTGTGGGTAATTCAGATGTATGAGGTAGGGTGGATACACAAACATATGCTTTCAGATTAAATACATCTCTCTTTAAAATGAGTAAACCTGTATTTGCATTAGGCACTAGTGTTTCTGGCTTAATTTATTCTTATGCACTCTTATAAAGTAATTTAAAATCAAGCACTCTACCCATTACATATCTCTTCAGCAAAAGGTGCTGGAAAATACTCAGAGCATTGACAATCAGAATATGCTGTGGCTTTGAACTGGCTTGTTACAAACGTAGCTTTTTGTGCAGGTGCAGTGCAATGTTTTCCTTTTAGTTAGAATAAACTCAGTACTTTCTTTGTGAAATGATTGAGAGCTGAAAACCATTTATTTGCCATGTTGCACCCTTTTTTTATCTAGAGGAGAGAGAAAAAGGGATCTCTTGTTTTCTGTTTGTGGTGGGGTTTTTTTATGATGATGAATTATATTTTTTATAATGAACATGACTGCACTGAGGAGTCACTGGTGTTGGTAGATAATTTGCATGTCTGCTGTTTGGCCCCCAGGACCTGCAGCTTTATAGTCTTTGTTGTGCAATGCCAGAAAGGTTTTCTGCCTGATATTAATCTTTACAACTTCTCAGCCCTTTGGCTTGTCAGCTCTCAAACCAGTCGGTGCAGTGTATGAAAGTATTGTCCCACTTGCTGTTTCCTTGGGAGAATGTGTATGGGAATCAGGTGTCCTGAATGAGGGTTTTAGGGTGCTCAAAGAACCCCTGGTAAAGGTATCAGGAAAAGCAGCTCTGATACTAAAGTGAAAGCATGACAGAAATCATTGTCAAGGTTCACACTATTACTACTACATAGTTAAAACACACAGAGAAAAATCAGACTAAAATGAAGCCGTCTAAAACTAAAATCAAGCAGAAATTATCTGTGTGGAGGCTGGGAACAGGAAAAGGGTAAGGATAGGAAGCAATGAGGGAGACCCTCACATTAAGTCACAAGGTTCAGAGTGGATTCCCCTGCCAAACTCAGCCCCCAACTTGACCAGCAGTTTAGGCCTAAAGGTTTTAACAGCATTTAAACTGACCAGCACTTAATCAATAGCCTAATTTATACAATTTAATAAAAGATTCTATAGAATTTACAGTAAGCAAAACAGTAACTCACTTACAGGCCTGTCTTACCTGTGAATCTAATGTACTTGAAATTCTAAAAGAGCAGCATTCCCAGTGTATTTGCTATGGCACATTCACACCTGAACACACACAGAATTAAAGGAGTCACTGTTGTCATCTGTTTTCAAATATATCTTAGCAATATCTGTTGTGGACAATCTGTTCCTTCCTTGCCTTTTCCTGTCTTATTTGCTGTCTCGTGTTTACCTTCCCCTTGTCCCCTGTGATTATATGGAGTTTCCAGCCAGTGGTGAGGAGCCTGTCATCTCCTGCCCCTGCTCTTTCTGAAACACCAATCTGATCAATCCAAATGCCTTATTCCAAACCTCAGATGAGGTTCTGAACTTCCTTTATTTGTCTTTTAGAAACAGTTGTGTAATGAAGCTTAAGTGGCTTGTCATGTTTACCCTGTGGGTTTTGCATATAGTCAGGGTGCCATAAAAATGCATCCAGGTAGCTTTGAGGGACTGGTAAAACTGAATTTCTACCAGTGGGCAGAGTTATATACTGGGGACCATCTCATAGCAGTTCTTGATATTTACACTTTAAGGTCGTTTTACTCCCGATTGTTTCGCAGGTGTATTTTGCTTTCCTCCCAAGGTACACTGGTGATTACATTACCTTTATAAAGTGCTATATTGTAGTGGAACAGTTATGCCAGTCTGTGAAATACAACTTTTGGTGACATCATCTGTGGCTGCTTTTTGTGTAAACTTAGTAAATCAGATTGCTAGCGAAGGCATGATTAGACTTCAGTAATGGGAGGCCAGGTTATTTGCTCCACCCATGTGAAGAAGCCAGTTCTTGTTACACTGTTTGTATGGGCATTGTCTGACTTGGTAGCTAAAGGAAATACAGGGACCCTACTTCAAAAGTCGTGCTTATTTCTTGTAGCATAGAAGTAACACTTAAATTACCTCTGGAAATTTGAAATCAGTTGGTTCCCTGAAATAATATCTGTATGTAGTAGTTTCCTAAAGACTTACATGGAAAACAAATCTGCCTCCTCTATGCTCTGCCTTTAGAAAAGATCAGAAATAGAGGTGGGGAATGGAAATTGAGAACTTGAATTTTCTAACTCTTTCTTGCTAATTATAATAAATCAGTGGTGTTTCTTGGAGTCCATTTTGGCCATCTGTTAATATCAACAGTTCATTTCCTCAAGAGGAGATGCAGACTGGGCATTTATCTGGTCAATAATATTTAAAAGGGGAACCCCCCCCCCCCAGATATTCAGAGCTGTAGGTGTTTATCCATCATTTTTGCTGGGAGAACATTGCTTAATTTTGTGTGTGTGAAACAAGCCTTGATTGCTGTGAATCCCACTGAACTGAATCAGATCAAATGGGTGATTTGAACTCAGGTGGTGGAAACCAGAAGCATTATAAATGTTTGTATCTTTGTGTGTGTGGACATCCAAAAGATGGCTTTTGACTTGAAGTAGTGAGGGTGACCATACTGCCAGAATTGCCATTAAAAATGACATTACCATCATCAAGTTGAGCTGAGAGAATTTTTGCCTGCAGCTTTTTGGAAAGACTTGCAGTCCTGCAGCTCTGTTTAGTGCCTTGTCACACTACAGTGGGGCTGCAGCCCTTGATGCAATTACAGAAAGATATAAGTAAATACAGCACAAATGAATATGTATTTAATAGAGAGAAAAGCTTCTGAACATTTCTTACTGCTAAACAGAGTTTTGGTGGTCTTTACATACAATGTCTTTTTGTTTCACAAGCGTGTACAATGGGAATGGAACATGGCCCACACCTGCTAACCTGGTGTAAGACAGTTATGTGAGAAAATGTCATGAGGCTGTACAGCTTGGAACAGGTTTGAGTGGAGGTTTGACTAGGAAGACACAGCCTTTGAATCAGTTGTGCTTTGGTTTGATGTCTGTTTTTTGTAAAAAGTTTTAATAATACCCATGGCTAGTGAGGTAGACCTGGGCATCACATACATTGCAAGGCAAGGTAAACAAATTACATTTTCTTGAGAAAGAACAAAGAGTGGTTTAGAAGATTCAGACCACTTACATGAATAACAGGTTAATTGGTGTAGTCATAGCCATTCTCCCTTTCCACTTGGCAGGTGTGGGAGAGATGCTGCAGTATATGTGCTGGCATTTTGGCATTGAGCATATTCCCAGGAAAATGGAACTGCCCATTCACCACAGGAGTGTAAACTCTACTAAAAATACTGCCGATTGTGCCAGATGACTCTTCATAAATAGATTAACTTTGTTCCTCAAGCACAGAACTGTTGTCTCTGTTTCTTTCTTGTGAGCCATTTCCGAGTTGTCTTGAGCCAGCAGTTGCCTTCTGATTTCATATATTCAGTTTAAGAGTGATGCTGAGACTGGTTTTCAAGCTGAAAAAACCCAGATCTTTTCAACATATGTAGTTTCTTGCCCACAAGTGCATTGAAATGCCTACATATTAGATTTCAAAAAGGGAAGGGTAATTCAGTATGCAGGATCTCCAGCTGCTTGTTTTGTTTGGCTATGTCTTGTATGTCATCTTTTCTCAAATGTGTTTTCTTGTTACTTCTCATTTCTGTTGGTGCTGAGATGTCCACTATGGTGTGTAAGGAGATGAAATTGTGTCTTTAACATCAGCTTTTAAACAGCAGCCATAGTATTTTATTCTAAGAAGCAGTTGACTCAGAACCAAGCTGAAGTTGTTAAGCAAATGCAACTGCATCAGAGTTTGAGAAATCCAACCATTCAGTGCTGCTGTGGACAGACACACAATATGGTTGTAGCTGGAAAATTGTTCTTAACCCTACGAGTGGTAGATAAGAGCAAATGTAGGAGAATGTTTAAACTACCTGCCTGTATGGAGTGTTTAAAAAAAACCCCAAACAATCCAGAAAACCAACAAACTTACAAAAAACCACCCCCAAATCCCTGAATTGACAGTTTCATAGGATTCAGGATGAGGAGTGAAGGAATGAGGGATCCTCTTCTTTCCTGGAAAACCTTAGGCTAGGAGTATGTATTTTGTATTTTTGAATAGCTTCTGTAATACATCCCTCAGGTAAGATAGGAGTGGATTTAAAGACTTAATAGTTGCTGGGGAGTTGTAAGAAGTAAATGTCATGCTTAATTCTGCCCCTCCCCTTTTAATTTAAACAGCTGAATGTATGTGTTCTCCTTTTCTGGACTAGGACCAGGAGTAAAAAGTGTCAGCCAGAGCAGTTTTTTGGGTTTTTTTTCTTGTAATAGCTATATATGAATAAGTATAGATTTTAAATGCAAGTTGTGCTCTAATGGTGGCCGCTTTAAAATAAAAATCTTAGCAACTTCTGTTTACTCATGAATTTGCTGCCATGTGCTGCTTTTAGTTTCCAAAATTCAAGTAGTTGATATAAAACTAGTCCAGCTCCAGTCACTGTCCTATAAATGTGAATGTAGAGATGTGGAGAAAGATCCCATGCTCAAGCAAATAATCGATTTCAGTCTGGCAGTTTGGAGCAGCCCTGCAGTAACACTGTGATGAACAGAAAACAGATGGTTCTGTTTTCCCCACACAGATTACAGTAATTCATAGATGAGCTGTGAAAATACTATTATCGATTTCCCTTTGGCTTGGGTGTTTTGGTAGTTTACAAGTCAAGCTTTAGTTGAGCAGAGTTTGATTGTCAAGCTTGCTTTGTTTTTTTTGTTGTCCATCGCTGTTAATTTCTTGGCTGTTGAGGCCTTGACATGAAACGCTGTCAGGAGAATAAAACTGAAAAGTGACATTTCATGCTGATAAAGCAGACAACACCATAATTTCTGCATTGCAGAGGTTAAAACCTGATATTTGCCTGACACTAGTGAGTGCTTCCTCTGAAGCTTTCAGGACCTCTTTCAGCTTTTTTTGTCTTTATCCAGAGCAGTTGTTTTCCACTTGATTGCAAGGCGTGGTGGTGGTTGACAGCTCCCAGGTATCCTTCCATTAAAGGACTCCTGAGGTCATTCTCAGGAGACAGCTGGGTGTGCAGATGTTGTTCCTCCATAAACAGCCTCCCTTACTGTGACACGGGCTCTGGGAGCTGAGCTAGCAGACTTCTCATCTGCAGTGGAGAAAAAAGATATCAGTGCTTATGTCCCTTGTCAAAAGTGTGGCAGACTGGCTGCGTGCATTGCCTGGGATTAAATCTGCACTGCTCAGACAGCTCCTGTGTTTTTTTCTTGTTGGCTTTATTGTTGTTTTGTTTTTTAATGAAAATGTTTGGTTTTTAATGAAAATCTATCAGTGAGAGAAGAGTGGTGCCCTGTGTCAGGCTATGGTCTCCTTTTGTCGGACGTGTTCTTTCAAGTAGAATTTTCCTTTTTCTTTAATCTTAGAAGCTGTATACAAATCAGAGGGTATAACCATATTTAAAGTTGAGGTTGAAAAGGAGTGAAGCAGGAATACATACTGCTTAGAAATGCAGAATTCATTGCATGTTATTTGCAACAAATTATATATGTAGCTATATATGAAAGGGAGTTCTTGGAGCTCATAGCCACTTTTAAATGTTGTTGGCATTTTGAGATAAAATTTGTTTGGCCACCCCTGAGAACTGCATTTGCAATAAGATTAAAACCTTATGATGAAAATGAGGAATAACCATATATAGCCTTTGGCAACTGCATATGGAATAACGCTCTTTCTTCCTTTGCCAGTTTTGCTTTCCTTTCTGAACTGTCTGCTCTGTATTGGTGTTTGCTGTGAAAATTACCCACGTGTTCATTAAGCATATTAAGAAGAGAGGCAAAAGAAGCTATTTTAAAGGAAAAAAACCGCTTTCATAAATTTAGAATACTTAAAAGAGCAAAACATCAACATAAATTTGAACTGTTCTCTTAGGGCCCCTGGTGAGTGTCCATACAAAGGCTGAAAATGTTTGTGAAGATAGCTTTAAGTTCTGATAAGGTGGTCGAGGTGCAGCTAAGCCTTGAGTCTTTCTCATGCCACAGATGCTTTGGCTTTGGGAAAATCTGTTTTTTTCTTGCAAGGTCCCAGTTACTGCTGTATTCTCCATCTTTTGGCTTGGTGCTGTCAGAGTGGAAAACAGTGTAGGGGAAGAGAAGTTTTGCTTCTCATTAGCAACACCTTGCCCTTGGGTTTGTTTAGGTGCACCTCTATATGTGAGCAGCAGGAACTCAGGCAGCCACCCAGCCTCTCTGGAAAGACCAAAGCAGGGGGTGGGCCAGAGGCAGAGCAGCGTGTCGGGGAGGATTGGGGTGGAGATGTGGATAGTGGAGGAACATGTTACTGTAACTTCACTTCCATCTGTGGGTGTCTAAGTGCACTTCTGAATGCTCTAGTGCAGCTCCCCTGCACGCCTCCAAATGGATATTGTAACAGAAATGGTGGTTAGTGCTTCCCATTTTTCTGGTTCTCTTCTCAATTTTTGCTGCTGAACAGGTCTTTTAAGCTTCCTTATCCCCTTCTTTGGGAAATAGGGTATTGTACCCAGAACATGGCACATTCAGGTTTTGTGTAGCCAAGTTTAGGCTGGGGCTCCAGGGGATGCCGTGTGCTGGAGCAGGTCAGGAGATTTCCCCAGGCCTGACCTGGAGCACAGGACCCGCATGCAGAGCTCTCTCTGAAGATGTTGTTTCTTTTGTGGTCCCTCCAGCTGAACCCCCTGAACACTTGCCTTGCCTTAGGTGACCCAGCAGTAACTTAGAAGGGTTTTCTGTGGAGGACAGTGTTCCCTGGAGCTGGAGGGAGTGCCACTCGCCAGCTCGGCTGCAAAGCAGCAGCTTAATGCCACCCTGCTATTGTGGAGTAAAAGCTCAGGGGGGTGGGAGCACACACTGCAGCACTTGTGCAGATTTGGGTGTGGGTTCTAGGCATGACAGCTGCTGTTTCAAAACAAAGCTCTGGTGTTTAATAAGTGTTTTTATTTGCATATGCTAAATGTCAGCTTGTTACAGGCTCACTGTATTTCTTATTGAATGGACGTTGTGCTGGGCATTGCTGTATAGTCTTAGGCAAAACCTAGTTACTGAAGGGAGATTGGTTTTGCTGGAGGGAGTTGGAGCAGAAACTCTGGAATGACGTGTGGCTTGCTTTGTGTGGACCTAGTGTATCAAATCCTTTGTAGTTGTTTGAGTTTGCTATGAAAGCATAGCCCATGCTGTTCCAGATCTTTCTCTTGTTCAAATTACAACCTGACTTTTACGGTTTCTTGCAGGCCAGCCCTCCAGATCTCTATATTGAAAGATTTAACGTAGCTCTTGGACAGTATATGGGAGCATTGCAGAGCATTGTGCCTCTTTTCATATATATGGTAAGTTTTAGAAAATTCTTTTCAAATAAATATGTCCATACACAAGATACTGACTGAAAGTGAAAAGAATAAAATGCAGCTATAATGATTTTTGACATGTAAAACTTATGCTTCGTGCCCAGTTTTGCTACCTGCCTAACAGAGTGATCAAGTTGTATGGGGAGAGGAAGGGGAAGCCATGCTTTTTAAATGCAGAGTTTGGCAGTTGGTTTCTGCCCTAATACTTCTTTCCTGGAGTGGGGAGAATGATTCTGATTTTGATGGGGAAAAAGCCATGTCAAATAGTTCATTATTTATGCCTTTTTGAACAGAGGTAATTTATTGGCTTGTTAAATTTTGGCTTCTTAGTTTGGGCAGGTTGTGGAGATGATTGTTTTTTGCTTTCAAACAGTACAGATTCAGAAAAGACAGGAAGAAATGTCATGGAAATGTCTAAATTGATAAAGCAATTTAGAGTGTTGATGGATGAAGACAAAAAAATGTTCATAGCACTGTCAGGCATACTTGGAGTGCTTCAGAAACCAATAATTTGCATCCTTTTTGTCAAAGTGCCAAAACTTTTATTGCCTTTTTTTTTGTGGTAATACATAACTTGAGCTTGAAATTTGTCTTTCTCCCAGAAACTGTCCTTGTGTTGGCATCACTTAGAAATGAGAAAAAAAAAAAGGAAATATTTGTTGGAAAAGAAACTTAAAGAAAATATTTAAACTGATTTACATTAAATAAGTCTCAAACTCTTCAAAATTTTTCTCACTGGTAGTTTCACAGAGTTTGGGAAGCAGTATCCTTTGGAAGGCTCTCCTATGTTTCAGTGAATTTAGGTAACTTGCTACAGTATTTTGGCATAGAGTTACCATGCAGATTTATTGCATTAAAAGAGGAATTCGCCTTTCTTGAACTTGGTGTCTTCTAATCTGCCCTTTTATCTGGTTCTGTTACCTGTTAGTTTCTCTTGCTGCCAAAAGCAATGCTGACTTGGCCCAGCTCTATAGCTGGTTTATAAGGCTAATGGCAAATCAGCTGTCATACTTTTTCACTGAAATAATTTATTAATCAATGTTGTGCATGATGTGGGAAATACCTCTGGAGAAGTCAGGATGAAAAATGTTTGTGTTTCTTAGTTTTTTCTGTATGCGCTTGGATTGCAAGATACTCTTGAAATCTTACATTGCAGTGTCTAATCGAGTTTTCTCATACAGCAACAACAGTTTCCTCTGTTTGGTCCAGAAAGACAATTGAAAAACAACTGCAAGAGGTGAAAGCCTAATTACTCTGCAGTCTAAATTACAGCTTTGCAGTTACTTTAATAGATACTTTTCAAAAAGTTTTGAAGTGGACTAAGTTGTTAACCTCTGCCTTTATGTCAGAGGTGATGAGGCTTTCCTTCTCTGTCATTGCTTTAATCAGGAGTTTCCAAGGCTGTTGAGTTGCTTGAGGACTTTGTTCTCAAAGGATAATTATATTGCTGCTTAGGAAAACTTTCAATATTCATTTAAATATTTTTAAAATCTGTGAGGCTGAGGAAAAACTAAAGCTTTTATGTAGAACTGGAATATGGCATAGTATTTTGCCTTAGGCTTAGTCCTGTGTGTCTTAATAGCAGCAGCAGCACTTTTCTTTCCTGATATGTACCAAAGCAGGAAAGGTGATTTCTTAGCCTGTGTGTGTGGTGTCCAAGGGGTGTTTCCAGGCTTATCAGGAGGGGTGGCTGAGAGGGCTGAACTTGCAACTGAGGGGTTTTTTCTTTTTCCTTCTTTTGCTGGGAGCACTTTATTTTTTCACGTGGTGATGGATTTTTTCAGTCTTAGGCTGCTGCAGCAGATTTGTCAGAAAAGCACAGAGGCCAAAAGACCCTCTGAGATTCTGTGGGTTTAGGCTCCTTCAGAAGTTCAGGGATGTAACTGAAGGTAAAGCAAATTAAACTGGAAGTCAGCTTAAGACACAGTGCTTTAATCCTAGCAGAAAACTGTTTTATAAATGAAGGTGAGATTATTCTGGGTGCTTACAGGTTGTATATATCACAGTATGCTACACACATGAATGAAAAAAATACTTGCACTTGAATAAAAAGTAAAATTTAGATGATATATTTTTCTTATGGAATCTCAGTTTTTCATTTTACTTCGATATCTACTTGAGAATCTGTTATTTTATCACATTATATGAGCCTAACATTTGTGAGCACTGTGGTTTTGGGATAGTTAACATTTTTTCATTGCCTCCAAAATATTGTTATCCCTATTGGGTGGTATTGCACTTTGTTGCTTATCAGCTAGAGGGCATTTTGTGTGAGTCTGTAGACACAAGTACACGAGTATGAGGTGATAAGCACTCCTAGATATTGTTTTTCCTTCTTTCAAGTACTTATTGATCTCCTCTTAATGTTAACTGAGTTTTATCTTTTAAGATTTTCCAGATCGCCTTATCATAAGATGTTTTGTAGAATTAATTGTTTGTATCATGCTTGACTTTCTCAGTTACACACATCTGCTTACCTTTTAGCTGTCAGTTAGACCTTTATGTGACTTGAGACATTTTTCAAGAAATACTGACACAGCCTAGGTAGTGACATGTTATACAGAAAATCTTCCCGATTTACCCCTAACAAGAATGGGGGAGGTGACAGCACTTCTGCTCTCTCCTTTCAGCACTGTGAATTGGAAATGAAGCACTTAAGTCAGATGCTTTTTCATTGTCTATTTAAGCTCCTGCAAGTGGAACATCTTTTTGGAAAGGTGTTTCCAAGGGAGCAAATGTGAAGAGTATTTTACATTTGTTCTGTGTTTGTACTGTCTGGTAGCTGCTGGGTTGTGGGCGTTTTTTGTTGCTTTTCATGTAATGAAATTACTAGAATTAAAAGTTTAGGCTTCCCAGCCCTTGAGCAAAATGAAGCATCATAATTTGCACATCTTGTGCAAAATGGTTTGGGAAAATGGTCTGGTGAAAGGCTGTAGTGTGGTGTGTAGATTAACACTTCCTTGAAGTGTATCTTTAGTTGCTGTGGGTTTCTGTTGCAATGGCAATGCACCATTGATCAAAACCATTACTAATAAGTTAGTCTTTTTCTAATTAGGTTATTCTGTCTGCAGAGCCTTTCCCTCAGTCTCTGTTCACAGGCCCTGGTGAGGGGACACAACTGAGTCATAGTCCTTGATAAAACTTCTACAAGCAGGATACTTTCAGGAAGGGAACCCCAAGTTTACTGAATTAAAAAAAAAAAAATCTTTTTAAGGCTGTTGTCCATCACTGCAACAAACTTAAACTACAATAGGGGCATGCATTCAGCCCTCAGATTGCTTTTGTTCTACCAGGTTCAATCTTTATTAAAGGTAAATAACTGCTGGTGAATGTTTGCCTCAAAAGTTTAAGAGGTTTCTGCCTGGGCAGATTGTTGTGGTGTGTTTGTAGTTTTGGTAATGGCCGAGAGAATGGGTTTCACACAAAAACATGAAGATTGCTCTGTGTTCTGAGAGTTTTTTCCAGTTTTGTTAAATGCTTTAGTGAGTAGGAGACAAACTTGATTTAAAGTGTGGATAAACCTTTCTCCCTTAAGATATCACTTCTAGTAAATCTCTCAGATAAGTGTTCCTGTGGGTTATTTTTGAGTTGATTTTCTGGTAGATTGTCTGTTTAACTCTTTTATACCATTTGTCCAAATTAGTTAATTCAGCTATTTTATTTCCATTAAAAAGTTAGCTTTTTAATGATGGGAAATTTATCTTGAAGCAATTTTTTTCCCCCCAGCATTTAAAACACTTCTGTGTATAAAACACAGGCAAGAAATCTTGCTATTAATTGCAGGCTGAAATAGTACATTAGGTATTGGGGCCCTCGAGGAATTGATGGATAGAACTATCTTTGAATCTCCCTCTGAGATTAATTCATTATTAATGCTGAATGGGTCAAAGTAATGGAATCCTAAAAATTTTAATGTAGTTCACTTTTGTATGGATTTGTGTATATCACTTATTTCCACAGCTGATTGATTCTGAGTAGCTATCCTCTGAGGTTGTCAATGAACCACAGAAGTGGATAGTTGTGCTGATGATTTATTATTTTAACCTATCTATTTTAGTGGCTTAATCACTTTTAGTCATTGGAAAAAATACTTTCTTTTGTTACAAACATGATGTCTAGCATTAAAAAAAATTATAGAATTTCTAAAATGAAGTGTTTTGTGTACAAGCTCTGCAGTCTGGATCAATATGGAGATACAGCTGTAGATACAGAAAACAAAATAAATATGTATGGCTGTATGTAAGTAGGTTTGTCACCTATGTTTTTTTTGTTGTTCAGGAATGTTCTATTTAGTTTAAATGCAGTCACCAAGGAAACACTTTACAGGTGAAATATTCTATAGCTTTAATATTCTGAACTGTTTTTATTCAGGGAGAAAAAAGAAGTTTACTTTATTTGCTATTATGAGAAACAAACTTGAAAACTTCTGTCTTATTTTCCAGAATAAATTTTACATAGAAACCAAGCTTAACAGAGACTTAAAAGATGACCTTATAAAGCTGTTTACGGAACATGTTGCAGAAAAGCACATTTACAACCTAATGCGTAAGTAAAGCTGTTGAATTTTTCTTGCAATGGAAGTCTGGAAAGCCACAGTGCTTTTAGAGTGAAAATCCACTGCAAATAGGGATAGAATGCCAAATATTAGTGAACCTAAATACAAATTCCTTTGAGGCATGAGGAAATGTGTAACACTTCCACTTATTTTTTTCAGAAATCTGACTTTCTATGAAGTAATGCTTTGCTTGAGATGTGGGGGAACCAATATTTCTTTTCCCTCATGAGTTGTGATTATGGCATAATGAATGTTTTATTGTTCTGTTGTTTATGCTGTTAACTTTTTAACTTTGTTATCAAAATATTGACAGGTGTCATTAAGAACGTGGTGTGGTTGAAGAACTGTGGTACCTCTGGGGTTGTTGGCATGATGTACTCGAGTACTGCTGTGCTTGGTGAACTGCAGAATTCTCTGCAGACTGCAGTTTCCCTCTTAGGTTAATGGGTTAATGCAAATAGAATGTGCTTCAAGTGATACCCACAGGAGCACTTAACGGGAAGTGTGACTGCTGTGGTGAACCACAGTGTTTGTCTGAAACCTGCCACCTCTGAGTGTCTGTGTGAGCACAGGGACCTTGCTGCTGGCCTGCTCTGCCCCTCAGAAGGGCAGCTGGCAAAGCATTAGGGCAATTGGAGTGGAGTTTATTGCTCCTTTTGTCTTTGCTTGTGTAGCAATGCCCTGCTCTCTCCAGCCAAGGGCTGGGGGAAAGGAGCTTTGTTTCAGGCTCACTGAGAGGTGACATCCTGGGCAAGGGGTGGGTGAACAGGGTGACTACAAGGTCAGGGAGCCTGGCACCCCACAGTGATGGGAGATCATCAGCTCTGATGAAGTCTTGTTCCTGCCGTCTGGAAAAGCGCCACTAAGAGCAGATCACATCACCTTGGAAATAGCAGAACAATGAGAAATGCCCAGCCATGGGCCTGATGTTTTATTTTGTGCCAAAGAGAATTACTGGTATCATGAAACCTGGTAAGATGATTGCTGCAACAAGATCATGGAAAATTTGGCTGATATTGCCTTAAAATGTTTGCATTTTTCAGGCAAGGAATTTTTTTTTTCCAGTGGCAAAGCAAAGGTGTAACACTGAATAAACCTCTGACCTAAGTGATGTCAGATGTGTGTTGCTAAGTAATTAACTTTCTGCAGTGATAATAGCAGAATCAAATAGAAATTGCAGATGAACTGTTGAAAGGAAAAGACCCATGGTGTTGTGTGTGTGTAATCAGAAATACTTTTTCTCAGCTCTGTTAATTGCAGAAGTCAAATGAAAAGAAAAAATGGAAAATAAAAGTAGGCTGTCTGTGTTGCTGTATATGAAGTCTCTTGTTTGATGAGCAGCTTCCTTGGGTTCGTTTCAGTCTGACCATCAGTTTATTAAGGCTGAGTTATTTGGGTTTCATCTCCCTCCTAAGTAAGATGATAAATACTGACAGGCATGAACTCCTAACTGTGATCTGATTTAATTAAAACTTGGCTAAGAGGGTCTATAAATTGAGTTAAAGTATGCCTAAATAAAATTTTAAACTTGCTAACAGGTTCTTGGGAAATAATTGAAGATACATAGCACATGATGTAGTACTGCAGATGTGCTGAAAAACTTCTAGTGTTGTATTCTTTTCTGCCTTTCTTAGCTGTTTTTTTTCTAGCTTCCTAAAATTCAAACCAAAATAGATGAGTATTACCTTCCTTTTTGGAAATGTAAGGGCTCTATGAAAATAGAATGCAAGTTGGTGTTTGTTATTTACTTTGCTTCCCAATGTCAGTGTGTGGTGCTCTTTGCTGATATTTTTTACAGATTTGCTTCAGCAAAAAAATGTTCCTGTATCATGAGGAGGAAAAAAAAGTACAGATATGAATTGGGATACTTTGGAAATTAAAGTTTAAGGAAGTTGTGATCTGTATGGAGAAATGCAATCCTGGGACTGTTTTTTAAAGAGATGCTGCAGCTGCCACTTCTGTGAGAGGAAACATGCCTTCCCTCTGTTTGAAAAAAAAAAACCAAATTGGTTTAATGCATTTGTGATCTAGACTTGGAGGGTCAGAGTGACATCTGCTCTCACTCCTGAAATTTGTTGCTATGTTTTTTTGTACGAAGTGGGTTTTGTTTATAGTACCTTGTCATTCTCTCAGAGCCTGGAAGGTGGCATTTCTATTTTAAGCTGTTGTCAGGAAGGACTGTAAGTACATTTCAGGTTCATTTGATTTTTGAAAAAGTTCCTGCTCCGCTTCAGAAAGATGGGGGGAAGAAGCCAGAAGAGCAGTGCAGTCCCGATCTGTTCCTTGGTGTTTGGTCTCGCTCAGACGCCCCCAGGCTGAGTCCCCTCACCCCTGTGCTGGCTGGTGGGAGGCAGGAAGGTGCCAGGTCAGCACCTCCTACAGTGGTCTCTGTGGTGGGAGCACTTCTCTGAGCACTTGGTTGCAAAAATCAGAGTGATCAAGGTGTCAGTTTGTTATTTACAGAGGAAATATTACCTAAGTGAACATGGACAAATTTTTCCTGTACCAATGCCAATTTGGTTGCATTTGGGGTTTGATAGATGAATTTTTTTTTTTTTTTAAAGCACTTCAATATCTGGAGCACTTCTCATTAGTTAAAGTAAATACATAATAAAAACCTACAATACACAGATCCATGAACACAGTTGAGTTTGTGAAACACTTTTACACTCACACATTTATCAAGTCAATGCTCTTCAAATTAAAGTGGGTACATTTGAACTAAGTGAGTGTAACCTGATTATTTTCCTTACAAAGCCAAAGCTGGCTCTTGCTGATAAGACTGCTGTATTCAGTGGCTTGGGAGAAATTGCTGTGTGCAGAACTGCTTAACTGAATGTAACAAGCAAAGATATAGCATCTTATTTACAGGAAGCTTCAGAAATGAGGGTGGGAGAGGGAGAAGATGCAGATAATATCCCCGTGTCACTAGGGAAGGGGTGGTGGAGAATGTTGTCTTTGTTCCTGCTACAGTCCTGCATGAGGTGACTTGTAAGCAGAAAAACTCAGAAACAGGTTTATTTTCTCCTTATGCAGCTGCTGTCTCTTCTGATAGTCCTGCACTGCAATCTCTGTGCCCTGGAAACATCCTGCCTGTTTATTCTCGTCTAGAAAAATGGCAATTACTGCATGAAGTGCATAACAGCTCCTGAAACTCTCTACTTCCACTGCTTGCAGTGGGCAAAATTCAATGGCAGAGTATTTGCAAGTAACTGCCACTGTTCTCCTTTTGGATGTTGGCAGCTTAGTGCCCAAAGCATGCTCGCTTTTGGATCTAACAAGAGGAAGAGCATAGTGTTGTGTCTCCTTGGTGGAGAGTTTGCAATTACTCCTGTTGTCTTCTTGAAAACTAAAGAAAGGAAGGTGAGTGCTGGGCTGGAATCCTGCTCTGGGAGGTTGATGAGGTTCCCAGCATCTCCATATTGAGAAAAAAGCAACAGAAACTTAAGCTGGTCATAGAGGTGAAAGCTGGTTTAGAGGGCAGTCTGAGTCGAATATTCTACTAATTCTTTGCTTACAACAGTGTTTGTGGGGGAAGTAGGATGTGTCAGATTGATTATGGCACTTCCAAATAAGCCATATCATCTCTCTGTAGTACTTTAGCCATTTATATCTGTGTGTGTAGGGGCTGTTTCTTGCCTTACACGTTACTGTTTTGAACTCATGAAGTGTTTTTTACTCTTGAAAGAGCAGTGTACCGGTACAGATCATTCAGTACAAGTTAGTTTGTCCCAATAAAGCATCTGTCTGCACTTTTGTGCAGTAGTTGCTCAACTGGGAAGTCAGGTGAACTTTATCAGAGGGAAGATAGCATTGTGCAGCACTTCTGATTTTGTTCTGTTGCCTGAGGTAATTACAGAATTAGCCACTGAAGCCTGAGCACACAGAGTGGTTACTGTGTGTGGATTCTGAAGGCATGTAGGCAGTTGTTGAACGTAAGTCTTCATGTCAGTGCCTGTGCGAGTTCAGAGCTAAAACACAGTGTAAAAATATATCACATATTTTGCCAAAGTAGAAGTTTTTCTCATGGTTTTCCAAGAAAAACTTCTTTGAAAAAAGTCAGGAGGAGGGAGACCACTCACAGCCTACTTCATTATGTTTTCAATTTCTAGTTAGTTACAGAAGAAGTCTTTTCTCTGAAGATTTTTACATATGACAACTTTGTTTCTTCCTAGTTAGGTCACTTGGATTCAGATGAGGGGAAGAGATCATGTTGTTCCATTTTCTTTATTTTTTTGTTGGAGGTGTATTAAAGTTCAATAGAAGGGCTGTTTATGTTGGAAAAGGTTTTCCTTTATAAAAACAGGAAAGATATTTCCACTGCATTGGTGCTTTCACAAAGTACCAGAAAAGTTAAGTCAAACGTTGGAAAAGGTTGCTAACAGCTCTTTAACAATGAAGTTGTCCAGCTTTTTGATTCAGCAGGTAGAAATGTAATGCAAAATTACAGAGAATGAATCAATTAATAGCTGTTAGAGGTTGATGAATGTAGCTGGGAGGATGTTTCCTGTGCAGGGATTCTCCTGTTGTTGTGCAGTGGCTCAGTAGGGGTGTTTGTTGCTCTGTGGGCACCCAGCC
Organism: Edolisoma coerulescens; assembly: GCA_013397115.1. NCBI lineage: Eukaryota > Metazoa > Chordata > Aves > Passeriformes > Campephagidae > Edolisoma > Edolisoma coerulescens. Next base: position 1,601,695 of record VWZW01003548.1, read on the forward strand.
CTACGTGTTTAGCAGCTGTGTTTTGCTGTGCTGGCCTCCCAAAGCCTGTTGATGTCAGTGAAGCAAGGGACCCTCCTCATCTCTTTGGTTGTGTGCTGCTTTGACAAAATGTCTTTCATTAGTAAATGCCATATACAGCTTTTGTTTGTGAATACAGAACTCTCTGTTTGAGAGGAGCAGTGCAAAAGGCTGAGAGAAGGACTGTGACTGATGCCAAGTTCATGGCCTGACCCTACAGCTACAACAGAGACCACAGGGTTTGTTTTGAAGTGTGCTGGGTTTTTTATTCACTCGCCATGCCTCACCCTTTGGCAGAGATAGACAAGAAAAAGATGGATTGAACTGACATTCACCCTGTTTGAGGTGGCATTTCTTTCCCCTCCCTCTGTTTTGACATCTGTCTCATACAATCTGCATGTGAGAAGCAACCTGTTACTGCCTTGATGCACAAACTGCAGAGAAAATGCCCTGACAAGGGGAGAAAACACTCTCATGGTTTTTCGGCTTCTTGCAGAGAGCACTGCCCCCAGCCTTACTGCGTGCTGCTGACATTGAAGTTGTTCTTTGTGCTTCTCATTTCCATGTCATATCTAATGACTGTGTTTCATAAGGAAAATTTTGGATCTTGTTCTTGAATGTCTGTCATGAGTTGCTTTTGACAGAAATGCCTGGAGGGTCATTATAGGTTTGGTGCAGCAGAACCACGGGCTTTTATCGGAAAGGTTTGGGCCCTGTAGGCAGAGCTGGGGGTTTCATTGCATGGTTTAGGCTACATCTGCATTAATAAGTGGGGTGGTGTAAGGGGAGCAGAGTATGAAACACCTTTGTGTTGGTGTTGAGGACCCAGTGCTGACCTTTCCCTGCTTTTTGGAGAGTTTTATTTCCCACTTGCTGATGTCTGCTCCTTTGGACAGAGTGCCAGGGAGTAGCAGTTTGAGCACATCTGGTTTAATCTTGCCCAAAAGGAATTGAAGTAATATGCTCCAAGGCAGCTCTGTCATACCAACCAAGGAGCAGCAAAGTGGGGATGATCAGTGAATTTGCTTCAAAATCACATTTCTAATCTGAACAAAAGCTTTAATATAGAAACTGCCCTCAGGCATTCGAAATCATTATTCTTTTTGGTTTGGGACACAGTGTGACTACTGTGATGACAGAAGCAATGTGTTTTAAAAATGTCGTTTTTGATTACTGAGGCCCTTTCCTTCTGTAATATATTGGATGTTACATACTGCTTTGCTTTCTCCTAAAACTCTGAAAAGTTAGTGTGAGAAGAAAATCTGCACAACTCCACTCTGCCACGTTCATAAACTGTATTTCTTGCTTTTTAAGTTTAGGAATGAGACAGAAAAGAAAGGGAGATTTCTTTTAAAAAAAGGTATTATAAAAGGCAGAATTACTGGCCTGTGGAGTGTCTCTGTCCTTAGAATTAGCATATGCGTCAGGATAGGTAAAATAAAATGAGATTTCTTCCTCAGGGCCTTAAAAATGAAGAAAGGTAGTAGAGCACTAGGAGAAAATACCAATTAATTCCAGTGTGTTTGTGCCAGACTAAATCAGGGTGATTTCTGTTAGAATTCCTCTGAAACAAAAAGCTCATGTACCCTTTTCCGCAGCTAGAAAGCTGTTGAGGTTCCAGCTTCTGACAGTAAATGATTTGTGGTCAAGAAGGTTCTGTAGCAGAAAAGGTCTTTTTTCTGAGATGTAGGGAAGGGATGCATTTATTCTAAAGTTCTTCATTAAAAATAATTTTAAAAGAATTTTATGTATCTACAGGGTTGTGAATTTCAGTATTTAATTTCTAGCTTATTTTGTGTTGGCAAATAGTTTAATCACTTCAAATTTCCAATTCTAACCTTATAAACAATGTTCTCCTTCCTCTCCTTCCTTCTTTCCTTCCAGATATTGGTAGACATGGATAACTGATATCTGTGAATCTGAAAATCAACTGCAGTATTGTTCCACTTCTTTTCTGGTCTGTGGGGAGTGCGCTGGGGTGCTGCTATTGCAGGAAAGTCGACCATTCCTTCAAAACTCTTTGTCACATTAATGTCACCCTTTACTTAGACCTCAGCAGACACCTTTACACTCTTCAGGACTAGCTAAGAGAGCTTTTGTAGCTGTTAATCTTTTATTCCCTCTCTGCTCTGCAGATCTGATGGAATAATCAATAATAACACGCTCAGCAGTGTCAGGGTGCCATCACTAATATTGAAGTCACAGCTGTAATTTGACAGCTAAGGACTAAGTAATTATGTTGTAACAATGCTGGAAGCAGTCTGGGTTGTTACCAAGTATTGTAGAACACATTCAAATTCTTTAAATAACAATCTACATGCAAATCTTGTCTCTGAACTAAACCTTTCATTAGAGAACTCTAGGCCATTTTAAAAAGTTGCAGCTGCATTTCTTAGTTTCCTTGTTTCATGTTGATTAAGTTGCAGCACCTCAAATTAAGTTGGAAAATACAGTCTCAAGTAATGACCACCATGGTTAATCTGGCTCCTTGGCAAAGAAATAGGAGTAATATTCCAATTTCAATAAGGCCTCATAAAAATATAAATGTGAAAATACCACCTTATTTTCCAATTATACAAGTCCAAAAGCATATATATCTACATTAATAGCTTTGTTTTTCATATTTATTCTTTTTACAGCACTGAATATTTTCCATGTGATTAAGACTTGGAATTTTTATTTTGTAGCATTTTTATTAGATACTTAATAAAGCTTTTGGTCTATGTAATGAATATTTTAGAAGTAAGCTGTGGCTTTATTAAATGCCTAGTGGCAAATGCGTAGTAATAAAAACAACTTTTTATGTAATTTTTTTTCTGATCTACATTTTAATTCATTACAAACTTATGAAGAATTAAAGTTGGTAAAAATTTATTTTCAGTTCTGTTTAAAGGAAAATAAAATCCCAGGATCATGAGGAGGTTGATGTAACTGCAAATGTGAAGGTTAAGCCAAAGAGAAAGTCAGTTTCCATTCAAAAAGCTTTTGAAGTTCTAGATCAGTAATTAACATGGAGGATCTGTACCTAGGTTAAAGGAGTGAAAAGGTAATATAACCAAGCTTCATCAGACAATTTAATAATAAAATAGGCAGCAGGTAAAAAAAACCCAACAAACCCAAAATGCCAAATAACAATAATAAAAAACAAACACAAAAACCTGACCAACCTCACAGAAAACCACAACCCAAAATGACAACAACACAAACTTTCAGCTGCATCTTGACCGCCAGTGGTGGCAATTCCCTCCCTGTTTAATTGCTGTTGGCATCTGGGTTCAATCCAGTGCTTTGCTTGGACTGGGATGAAGGAACCATCTTCAAGGTGAATGGGATTTTATCACAGTGAAGTGGAAAGGTTTGTGTGGTCAGATGGACCCTGAACAATTTGGCTGAGAGAAAGGTAATTTATCCTGCTACAGATTTGACTCTGTGGGGTCTGCAGATCCTCCCAAGGGGCAGAAATGCTGTGCACTTATATAAGGACTCAATTCCCTGGAAGTATTGAAGTTGTTCCTCTGCACAGTGATATAAACATTGCATACATAGTGGAATTAAGTCCTAAAAAGCACAGTTTGTACAGCAGGGCAAAGATCTCCAGCATCTCTTTGTTTACATTAAGCAAGGGGTTCTGCTGCTGTTGAAGACTGGAGAGCAGCAGCTGCCCAATGCCTTGGCATGGAAGCTGCTGGGGTTGCTTTTAGTGGGATTATGGTTTCTGATTTTTTTAAGGTGCATTGTTGAGTAGTTACAGCTTTGAACACATCTGGCTAAGTCATGTGCAATTTGTTAAAATAGCTTACTTTGAAGTTCTGTTAGATTATCAGAAAGGGAGGAAAAAATACCTTGTAGTAACAGGCAGAAGTTTCACTGTTCTGCCAGAACAGTTACATCTTCGCTAAGTAAAATAAATCTATTTTCAAAGGAATGTTGAAGGATAGAAAAAGCTTTTTAGAACAGCTAAACCCTAGTTTTTGCAAGTCAATCTTGAGTTATGAACAAGTGATTTGAACTTGTTAAGATATCATCTGCTACTCCTGGAATTACTGGGCTCCTGGATCTTGCCCCAAGTGCCCCACTGTAATTAGGAAGTAGCTTAAGTGTTCATCAAGGGTTCTCCAATGCTGCTGTGCAGTAACAAGGTACCTTGATTACAGCAGAGTATCTGAAGTGTTGCAGGTTCATGCCTCACTTACTCCATTATGGTTCATTCACTGTTCCTCAAAAATCCTTGAGGCCATTTTGGGTATTGTGTCTTACCTCAGTTCAAGAATATTTCAAATCGTCTTGTATCTTTCTGCAATTAATGCATTTCATCGTGGGAACCCACACTTCTCTTCTTTGATTCTGCCAGGATTTTTTTTTCAAGACTATTTACAGGTTAATTAACCTGTTTGCATGTTAGTTAGTCTGTAGAAAGTGATATTAATTCATGAGCACTGTGGAGGCGGTCAGATGGTATCGTGGTCGTTACCACTCTCATTCAGCTGAGGTTCAGTTTTGTTCTGCCTCTCCCTCCTCTATCTTTGTGAATGCTGCAGGTGCAGTTCTGGGAGTAGGTAGAAGGAGTCTGTGCAACTTCTGTGTTGTAGACTCTCACTAATTATTCTTACAAAGCAAGAATCAAAGCCTTAGTATTTGTTAGTCTTTTGTAAGATTGTAAAATAACAACAGAGGTAATTTCAGCATGTCTGGCAGAGCTGTTTCTGTTCCTTGAGTGAGCCTCTCAAGAAGTCATACAGGATTGAATGAATGTCTCAGTTCCATTGCAAAACTGAAGCTGAATTTGTGTGCAAAGAAGTTTTACATCTTTGTGTGTTAGTTTACTTTGTTTACTTTGTCTTTAAATTTACATTGAGATCTTTTGGTTCTATCCAGAGAGGAGTCTTGTTTGCTCTTATGGAAATCGTTCAGAAAACACAAATCCTACAGCACTGCCATTCATTTTTTGAGGCTTTATGTCCAGCTTTTGGGCAAGCTGGGTTAGTTTACGTTGTATGGCTGATTGAACAGGATATTCTTTAATTTTCTTTATTGAGAATCAGGAAATACATGCCATTACTTTGTTATATTATTGAATATAATACTGTCATGCTTGTATTTATTGACTGTAAATCAGGAGTGAGTGATTTAGATCTGAGTGTAGCAGGTGATGTGTGCATTTGCAGAAAGCAAGATAAGAAAAGTTAATTTCTGAAGCTGCAATAAAGTGATGAAGATTTTTTGTTTAAAATAATTTGTTTTGCATATTTTAGGAACATAATTCAATGTCTACATACGAAGAACAAATCCACAGTTCTTTGAATGCTTTGCAAATCTATTGGTAAAGCTTAGGCTGAAGTGGCCACAGTCTAATTAAAGATATAAATATTTGTATATGCACACACATTGTTTGGGGTGTGCATTACTGTCACATTATAAAGCACTATGCTCATTTTAGTTCTATGATTTCCGACTTCCTTGCCTGCCAAGAGGCTGTTTGACAAATCTTTAGGAAAGGGGCTGTAAATGTGTCATTATGGAACAAATCACAGGCTCTCACACCCTCAAGGCTTCAGCTGAAATGAGCAAGCACTTTTAAGATGGCTCTTTGTAAAACAAATTTATCTATAACAGTTAAATATAACAACTTTGATTACTTTAAGGTTACAAAAAAGTACTTTGTTTTAATTTCCCTATTACATGAGCACTTAAACAGTTTCAGAAAGAGAAGAAAAAAACATGCTACTGAAGATTTTTCTTTCTATTTAAGTACTCTAGTGGCAGATGCTGAAGCCAGAACTGGAGATGCTCTGAAGCCTAAAAAGCAGAGCTTCTCCCATGTAAGCCTGAGAGATGTGTCCCTTAGGTAGAATTGTAAGAGTCATTTCTCCTCCATGTGATGAGCACAGAAAGGTGCTCAAGTGCTTGGTAGAGAAATGAAAATCAAGAGGTAGCAGTTGGTTTACACCTTCTTAATTTCTTTTTGTGTGTTTGTGTTTCTGTAATTCAGATGTATGTACAAAGCTCATAGAAATACAAATAAGGATAAAAACATGTCTATCTAACATAAACAGTAAATGTGCTATTGCCAGGTTTTTCCTCAAGAGGAAGGTGCAATTATTAACTTGTGTTTAAAAGAACAACTTTTCTTCTTTGACGTTTACAAATTTTGCACTGCACTTGTATAGACTTTTAATCCATCCTTAGTTTTGTGTGCAAAATTCTAAATGCTGTAAAGTAAGGATTTGTGGATCTTCAGGTGTTTCAGACATTTGGTATGAGAGTGCTTTCAAAAATAAATTATTTGCTTCATTTCTGTGTCTGAATACTTAGAGCCAAAACTAATGCTTGGTTTTGCCCAACCCCTGCTACCTCCAATAAATGAAAAATAAGTTACTCTGCATTTTCACTATACATAATTTGAGCAGGATACTTTTATCTAAAGGTGATGTTTTATTACTCTTGAGAATAAGCTGTCAATCAGATACGTGGCTGTTTTCTTTGTGAGGTCATCAGGTACCAAAAAAAGCACAATTACTGTATGTTTTTAACAAAAAAAAATTCTGTGTGTAAGAGCCTGTATTTCTAGGTTGGAAAAGTTCCTGATTGTGTTAATTTTGTTTCAGCTTTACTTTTGGAAGCTCAGTCAACACCGTTTCAAATAACTCCTTCAACCATGGCAAATATTGTGAAAGGCCTGTATACACTACGACCAGGTAAAAAGGAAAAATGTTTGTACTGATCTCGTCTTGTGATTGTCATTTGTTTGCCAAAATGTGTCTACTCCCTAACTGATGCACAGTTAATAATCAAAGTGTGTTGTGTTTTGTGCATCATAATGCTCAGTTCTACCCTGGTTCTTGTTGCCCATCTTCTTGGTGACTTGGGCGAGGTACCATGTAAATACCAAATGCATTTAAAAAAACACAACCCAGCCCTCTATTCTGGAGACAAAGGGAAGATCCATTCCTCCACTGCAGAAATAAAGAAAGAAGAATATTAAAGGGTCAGTATTGGCAGAAATTTAGAAGTATTGAAATGGTGAAAGTTGTATTGAGAGTCACTCTTCAAACAACCAGGTCTTTGGCGTGACTTGACTGTTTCCTCTATGAAGTCATTGTTTTGTTGGTATTATTTCATGGAAGAGCTTCGTTTAACTTGTGAACGCATTGTAACATCTTATGAACAATTAGATTGAAAGGAAAACGGTTTTGCAGATTTTAATCAATTTTGTACGAGAATCTTTGGTTTTGTAAGTTTTGGAGAACTGAGGAGAGCCTTACCCTGTGTTTGAGAAGTTTTTAGAAACAGGATGTGTTCAAAATATCCGTAAAAAAGTGGTCCCTGTTTCCCTTCCTTTTACAGTACTGACAATTTCTTACCTTGGTGTGACTGAGAGAAGGATTGTGCCTGAGCTTCAGTCTATTTTTGCTTTGCAGTCCCCATTTATGGAAATAGAAATGAGGATGGGAATCCTTTACAAAAAGCTTTAGTGCAATATTTAGCATGTATACAAACCAGGAATATAGTGGACTCTCCATTTACGAAATGCACTTTCAGTAAGCAAGGATTATTTTTACATCAGCAATATTAACACACTAAAATAAATTTCAAGGCAATGCTAATTTCAGTTTTGGAAAGTGTTCAGGACCAAAGATAGGAAGAGTGTATACGTAAGTATAAAAGTATTACTCTTGTGAAAGCAATTCAGGGTGGTTGTTCTTTGACCACACTTCATATTGTAGGTGATGGACTTGTGATTTTGCAGTTTTCTATTTCAGATGATCCCTGTCTTGCAGTTCACAGCACAGCAGACACTGCTATGGGTTGGTATCATGGGCCTAACCAGATTTTGAGTAGTTGAAGAGCCCAGGACAAACTTCTTGGTGTAAAAGGCTGTTCTTTGGTGATTCTAGTCCTTGAGGATGAATTCTGAAACAGTCAGAGCAAGGGTTCCTCTGAGGCAGTGCTGCTCGCTTTCTCTGTGGGATAGTTCCACTGGATGTATCGTGGGACTGGTGAGCAGATAACTGGGAGGTGAAGCAGAAAGTGGGACCAGTGGAAGGTGCTGTGGGATCAGAGCAGCCTGGGAAGTGTCTGCAGTGCAGAGAGCAAAAGAAGCAGCAAAGCCGACGTGACAGGCAGCCAGGGGCTTCCCCTTCTCTTTCTGTTCGTTTTCTCTTCAGGTTGAAAGTATCTAACAGCTGTCAGACTTCAAATGTTGCCAGAGAAGACTCTCTTTTAGTTCTAGCTCAGTCCTGGGGCCAGTCCTTTTTAAAACCTCTATCAATGATCTGGATGAGGGGGTTGAGTGTTCCCTCAGTCGGTTTGCAGGACAGTGGGAATTGTATAAAAACTTGTGATGTTCCTCAGTGAATTTTAAAGCATCCCTTTTTTCTAAGCAAAGATCAAATTTAAGGTAACTCCTACAGCCTGTGGAAAGTCTGGCTGCAGAAATAGTTGAGGGCTACTTATTTTTCTCAGAACTTGCTATACAGTTGCTGTAAACCCAGTTTTCATCCTTTGCTTAGTCTTAAAGCCTTGAAGCCTTAAATTGTCTTACTCCTGTAAAACCATGTTCAGTGTAGAGAAATTAAATCACATTTCTGTCCTGAAGCTGAACTAGTACAGGTTAGAATTATATTATGAGCATTAAAAAAGTGTTTGTCTAAGCTTTGGAAGATCAGTGAGAGAAATGCATGAATTCCTTTGAAATGGGGATGGAGGAGTAGGGTTGTATGATGATACTACTGTGCTTTTCAGAAGTAAGGCTCAGGGAAGAAAAGGGGATTACATTTTGGGGATAAATTTCCTGCAGTAAAGTGTTACAATCATTATCTGATTATCTAAATGAGTTTGCTGATCATCAGTTGCCTGTCCTTTAGGGTGTCCAGAGACTCAGCAGTCTTGTGAGATGCAGCAAGAACTGAATTTCAATCTGATGATGAGGTTGAGAAAAATAGTAATTCTTTTATCTACATGTTTTCAACAGTCTCATTATTTGTTCTGCTTTAAGGCATGGTTTCTGTGGATTTGGGGGTTTTTCTTTTGTGTTTTTTTAAAATTCAAGATCCTAATATGTATTCAAAATAAAGTTACATTTGTCAAACAGTAAAATTTTCACAAAATATCTCTTCTATGATTTCTGTTATTGCCTTCTCTCTTCTTACAGAATGGGTACAGATGGCACCAGCTTTATTTTCTAAATTCATCCCAAATATTCTACCCCCTGCTGTGGAATCTGAGCTTCAGGAATATGCTGCTCAAGACCAGAAACTTCAAAGAGAGCTTATTCAGAATGGATTTACTAGGTAATAATTATTAATCTTCAGTAGTGATTGTGCGGGACAGTGCTGAAATGGTAAAAATGGATAAAACTAGAAATATTGAAGAAATAATTTAAGAGTTAATAAAGAACCTTCACAATTCAGTATCTGAAATATGGCCTTATTTTCAATGTCATTTGAGGACTAACAACCCTGCAGATGGTACCAAAAAAGGAGATGATTAGAAGGCTTGAAATTTTTTGATCAGATTGCTTGCAGTTCGTGCATCCCTGTGTTTTGGTTGTGCTTCTACTGCATGATCATGCTCCTGTTCAACTTCAACCTTTACTTTGGCTGTTTATTTTCTATAAGCTCTCTTTTATTTGTGGTGCTTCTGAAAATGTCAGTTTTCTCCTTACTTCACTTGCAGACTTATTTATACACTCAAGGTGTTTATTTTAAATAGGCATTTCCCATCTGAGTATTGAATTGGGGAGGGGGAAAAGGGAGAAGAACAAACAGTAAAAGACACAGCAGAAAATGTTCATACTGTAAATTGTTCCCTCTGGGCAGTGCCTGTTGCTCTGTGCTGTTCTGTTTTCCTGCTCAGACAAAGGCGCTTTTCACCATTTCTGCAGTAGTCTGACAATCTAAGATCAGGCTGGGAAAGCTTCGTGCTCTACTCCCAAGAGGTTCATTTCTTCATAAAGAGAAAACATCTTCATCTTTCCTGTTACCTGTGCAACGCTGAGAGTCTGGCCCTGTAGTTTGAACACCCACTAGATGTGGGTATGTTTAGTGTTGGGTGTATGTCTGGATTTCATACCCCGTGGTTTTCCTCAAAGGTCATCTCTCTCTTCAAAGCTTGGGAAATTATTGAGCTTCAGAGCTCTGCTATTGACCCAAATGCAAATGACGTGCAGACTCTTTCCTTGTAAGGCTGTCTGTTGAGGAAAAGAATTTTCTGAGAGATAAGCATAAAAATAAAACCATAAGACCCTGGGCTGAGAAAAGCAGTGCATTTCGCCCAAGAAATAGAAGTGTGAGACTTTGTGAGTAGGCATATAATGCTGACAAAAGAATGTAATGTACAGAACAAAACAAAAAAGGGAACAATTTGGTGTTGTCAAACTTTCAATCTTACTAATCCTGTAGGTGGCTGATAATAGTTCTGCTTACAAGTGCATTTCACCAGTTTCACACTGCTCAGAGAACTAAACGTGACATTTCAAGTAGTAACAGTCTGTGTCCACAAAACCAACGCGTTTGAAAAATGTTTTTCTTTAGTTACGTGAAAATGAGAGGGACTTGGCTGTGAAGTTCTTTGGCTGGTTCTGTAAGGAGGACAGACTGTATGGAAGGCTGGCAAGGGTAGTAAGGGACACTGACCATTGCAAGGCGAAATGCATTTCAAATACACTGGAAAATGCCATGTAGTGAATATATTCCCTGTACTTCAGTTTGCTTTTACCTGTGTCCCTTTAATGGTGAGACTCGACTCTTTAACACTTTATACAACCCCCAGTTTGGCAGACTGCACTGATATAAAATAGGCTGTGCCAAACACATTCATCAGAGACTAGCTGCCATTGATGCAGATATTCCTCTGCAAAGTTTTAGCTTGCGTTTTTATTTCATAAATGGAAAGCAAGCTACATAGAAACAGCAATTGCACAAAAGCATGAGGTAGGGTGGGTGTTTTCTAAACCTTCAGGGCATAACACAACTCTCCACGTCCAATACCCAGAAGATCCCACACTGCAGAAAGCCAAAGGCAGAGTTAGAATGTAAGACTCTGCAAACAGTGTGTGACACAGAGACCTTTAGTTAGTTCTTGCTTGTATGACTCTCCTCAAGCCCCAGTCTCTCCCTTGCTCCTGCCTATCACACAGGACAGAAGCTGTTTCCTAGAGATTTGCAGTAGTTCCAGTGTCAGAGAATTACTTTTCTACCTAAAAAAGGAGTTGCTAAAATAAATTCTGAGGATCCCACAAAGTCTCCAGGAAGCACCACATAGACACTTAGCCTTTGCAATGGTCAGTGTCCCTTACTACCCTTGCCAGCCTTTCATACAGTCTGTCCTCCTTACAGAACCAGCCAAAGAACTTCACAGCCAAGTCCCTCTCATTTTCACGTAACTAAAGAAAAACATTTTTCAAATGCGTTGGTTTTGTGGACACAGACTGTTACTACTTGAAATGTCACGTTTAGTTCTCTGAGCAGTGTGAAACTGGTGAAATGCACTTGTAAGCAGAACTATTATCAGCCACCTACAGGATTAGTAAGATTGAAAGCAATAACCATGAGGAACACAGCACAGTGAGGTGTATTCAGCAGCAGTAGTGGCACATCAGCTTCTAGTTGAACAACAACAGCTTATCAACACCATTAAGTGCTAAAATCTGCTTAAAGAGTAAGTGTTGTCATCTCAGACTTGCTTAGAGTCTGTAAGATTCAGGAGCATCTTTTCAGACTGACAGATGCAGAGTTTTTTCACATAGTTCTATAAAGTTTGGTTGAGGAGTTCAACATGAGGAAAACAAACTTATGCATGTTTTAAGCTCCAACTGCGTGTGAGCATTTTTTCCTCATCTTCATTTTGTAAAAAATTATCCTATGAGATCAAGCCTACTGTCTGTATCAAAAGGAATATAGCTGCTATTTCTAGTAAATAGAGATTCCTGCAGTAGTAGTATTGTTCCTATGTTTGCATTTTGTTTCTAAATCTCTAGAAGCTGCTGATTGTGCTGAGGTATTTCACTGTTGTTTTGAAGATCACAGAATGGTTGAGGTTGGTAGGGACCTTTAGAGTCCCTGTAGAGGTCCGACCTCCCTGTGAGGAGCAGGACATCTTTAACTGAGGTTCTCATGAAAACCCCTTTCTTTGCCTTCTCCCCCAGAGGTGACCAGTCACGCAAGAGAGCTGGAGAAGAGTTAACTTACAGTAAGTATGGATCCCACCCTGCCTTCCAGCAGGCTCCAGCCCTTCACAGCTTGGGCACACAGGTTGTGGTGGATTTTGGGGTTCTCAGGGTGGTGGGGTGTCAGAGGCTGCATCTCCACCTGTAACAGCTGTCTGCAATGTAACCTTTACCACGCCAAGAAATGATACAAACTGCTTGGATGTAGAGCCCTAGGGGAATGGTATTTGTTCTGGTACTGTTGTTAACTTCTGCTTGTTTTATGGCCCTCTTTCCACCAAGTTTCTTCATGTGCTTTCAGCTGAGTATGTTCACTTGATTCCCTACCGTAAAATGTCATACAGTTTTATGATGAACTCTTACTGTAGGCTGAAATGACTGAATGGACATTTATGTGGTGTATCAGCTTCTGTTGACACTGTTAATGTTTGGCAGACACTGCTGTGTTGTGGGGGAAGGGTGGCAAGGGACATAATGTGGAAGTTTAAGATGAGAGAATTTCTTAACTTTTTTATCATTTCAGATGGCTCATCAGCTTGTGCAAGCTCCAGGGGATACAGATAGTGAATATACTGGATCAGCTTCTATTCCTAGCCAGAACAGACACTGGAGGAGCACAGGTGGTATCTGGAGCCTCCTTTGGCTACTGCTGATACTCAAGCTCTGACACGAACTATGCCTCAAAGAAGAGCTTTGGACTTTCTTCTTTATATATTAAAATGTCAGTTGCTGCTACAGTTGGGATGACTTTGACAGACATAATTCCGTGGTCTGGCCTATTAACAAGCTCTTGTTCTGTGACCTTTGTGAGGAATGCACCTTGAAAAACAATCCTTTCAAAGTGGAAATGGGCAGCCGAAATCAGCAGCTTCCAAAAGCGTTAGAATGGAAGAATCCTTTTTGCACTCTTTTCTTAATATTAAGGACATTCTTAAAACTAGTTAACACGTCAGTGTATTAGATTTTAAACTTCAAGTTATTTTCTGGAGCTTCTACTTAAGAATAAAGTTTCATTATTTTGCAGTATTTGTTTGTTAGTTTAAAACCTGTCACCTTTTAAGAGTTGGTCCCATATAAATGTATCTTCTGTCAGGGAGTTTTGAATTCCAGATTTTTCTTTTATCTGTTTTTTTTTTTTGTTACTTGGTATTTTGAAATCTGTTTTCCTATGTGTTTGTACTCTGTGCCTTCAGCTTGTGCACTTTGCGACTTTATAGACCATATTTTGTTACTGCAAAATGTGTTCTTGAGGAAAAACTTGATGTGAACAAACATGCTGCAAAGTTGCACTTTTCTCTTGCATTAATGGGAAGTGAATATAAGGAGGAAGGAAGAAAAGTTGAACCTATCACCATCACTTGTAGTGACTTGGAAGTTTGTCCCCATTTATTTTTCACATGTATTAGTGTTTAATGCAGGGACCAACTCTTGTAGAATCCCTCTCACTGACTTCTCATTGGCCTCAGGAGTTGGACTGGATGATCCTTGTCCCTTCCAACTCAGACTATTCTGTGATTCTATGATTCCATAATTGCAGTAGATGGAGATGAGAATTCCAGACTGACCAAAATAGCAAGATGTGGTTTATGTTGTGCTCTGCAGAAACATTGTGGGCAAAACTCTCCAGTCTGGCAGGTCTGCAAAGTGCATCTCCATCAGCGCAAGATTTGCACTGCGCTGAGCAACGGTACCTGTCCAACGTCACCTTGTGGCTCCTGTGCCATTTCTCCTGGTGGGGGGATGTGATGGGGCTGTGACAGTGGATGTAGTCAGAATCAGGGCTTTGAGGAGTGGTGTGCATGTGCCCATCTGCCTCGTGCCTCCAGTCTTGTGTGCTGGAGATCCAGCTGAGCCCAGTCTGGGGGATCTGGGCCTAGGGGCTAAGTCTGTTCATTGTGATGTGGATTTTAATCAGCAGTATGGCTAATGCAGCTCTTTCATGAGGGGAGAAACATACTTGAAAAAGCAGTTTGATTACAGGGTTTGGGGTTTTTTTCATTCCTATGGATTTGTTTTTTATCACCTTTAGTTACGAAGAGAAATAGGTTGGTAATATAAGAAAAAATCTTTCTGAAGTGAAATAAAAGTTTGTTCAGTTTTGTCTTGCACAACTCTTATGCCTGTTTTAAAAAACAACATAAAATCCCAACACAACTCCTTTTCTGCTTGTATGGGTTCATTACAAAATGCAAGAAAAAAAGAAAAAAAATAGATGCGGCAGGGACAAAGTTGCTTTTTGTTTTGTGTCCAGGCTTTATGTCAGTGAATTTAATTCCATCAGTGTCTCATCAGCCACTTTGGCAATGTGGTTTGGTTGGAGGGTGGGGGAGGAAAAATGAATTTGACACTGTTGGGATTGACAGATTAAAATATCATTTCCCTATGTGTTTCTTTACATATTTGCAAAGCCTGTTTAATTTTGAGGAAGTGTTTCTTTTCAAATTAAAACCTAAAACAGCTTCAGTGTTTTGTGTTCAATGTAGAACAATGCCAGCAGTCTGAACTCATCCCCAGTAGTGTAAACCAAGCCAGAGTAGGGATTTTAGGGTGTTGTTAATGTCTGCTTCAACTTTGCTACCAGCTACTTAAGTTGGAGCAGAATTAGATGAAATCAGGGGGTTTGAAAATTTTGTTGAAGTGTGCTGTGGAGACGTTAATGAAGGCTAATAAGGAACAAAAATAATTTGCCAGCTTCCAGGTTTTTAAAGTTTTGGCTTTAAACAAAAATAAAACCTCTGATAGTGTCCTTAGCTTTAAAAATCACTGTCTGCTGAAATGGCAATATTCTCGAGTTAAGAATAGATGCATTAACCTAATTTGGTTAAAGTTTGTTTACAACTTCATTACCATCCTAGTTCACACAGTCCAGTAACCAAGCTCTGTCATCTTTGTCGAGGGGTCAGTTTTTCTCTGTTCTTAAAGTGGTGTTACTGGGTCAGGTTTGTAAATAGCACGTAGTGCTTTTGCTTCATGTCTGAGGCAAGGGTTTAACATTCATTCTCCATTGCATTATGTTTGGGACACAAACTTCTAGAGTGACAATTCCATCAAGGGTAAAGCATTCCTGTCAGTGTGGTCCACTGTGTATGCACTGAGTAGGGCTTGGATGCTTCTAGTCCTGTGTAGCGCTGTCACCACCATGCCTGAGAAATCTGTTTGTTAAGCACTGTATTATGTTGTAAATTTGGCATTACAATTCCTGTATGTTTTAGCATTATTTACATAATGCTGAAATGTTGTTTATCTGTTGAAGACATTATCATTGTGACTGAGCATGGAACAGAATACAGGATGCTATACTAAATTATTTTGTTTCTCTGTAAACTTGCATTTTACTTACAGTCAAACTAACTCAGCCAACTTGAGCATTGGTACTGTAAAGCCACAATTACCAACAGCATGATCCTAACTTCAGTATTTAATTTAACCAAATAACTTGTGGTGAATCTGTTGCATCTGTAGCTTACTCTGTTAAGCAGTAAAGTTGGTTATACAATGGGTGTCCTCTTTATGTTGCACTGGTTCTATAGCCAAGCTTGCTACATTAAAATATTTTTAGATTAATTTCATTTCTTTATTTGAGAAGTTGAAATATTTCAATTCAGCATGCTGACTAATGGTTGGCAGTTGTTGATACATGGTTAAGGTGGTCTTTGGTACAAATGATGGGGTGGTGGGCTCTAACCAGATAAGTACCCAACTCTTCTTCAGCTGCATCTCCTTCCTGCAGTTGTTGGGGAAATGTTTACAGATTAATGCATTGAAGAAGAAGTTTTTGACTACTGCAATTTGACAGAAATATGATCAGCCAGACTCATCCCTTTTAATTTGTCCCTGACATGATTATTTACTTTCTGAAAACTAAGAAAACCAAACAAAACCCACAAGAACTACAAAGGGCGTGTTTTGAGTGACTGAAAAACGTTTTTCATGTACACTGTGACAACCCCAGTGGAAGGAGTGTTCTGTAGAACTATGGAATAAAAAAAAAACCACTTGAATTTGACTCCTGTCATCAACCCAGCTCCAGCAGAGAGAAAACAAAGAATTTTGTTTTGGCTTTGATTTTTTTGTGTGATGCCTTGACATGCACAAGGTGTCCAGAGGGCACTTAGTTCAGCTCACAGTGTGGGCCTTTAGGATCAGTTGACTGCAACCATCCTGGATTTCATTGGGGATAAACAATGAACTTTTTGGCATCTTTTGATCTTTTATATCTTTTACAAACCTCAGATATTGATAACCATGGCAGGCGTGGAACAAGGGTGGACTTACTCTGGCAGGTGTCATTCCAGTAATTACAGGTTATGGGAATTTACTTTGTCCCAGGGGATTTAGCACAAATTAGTGTGATACTGGCCCAACAAGATATTTTTATGCCTCTAGTGCCTGTTAACAGAAAAAGGCTGGAGAATCTAAATTTCGTCCTTGTAGCACTGAAACAGACTGGCTTTGAATGGGGACCAGAGTCACTTGTGAGGGGAAGTTGTCCCCTGTCTCAGTCAGGAGGGACAGAAAATCAGCATTACTGCATGAGCAAAATGACAAATTCACTGATTTGGCCTCAGCTGAAAACTTTGACAAAGTGCTTTGTACTTTGCTAGAGAGAGTGAGGGAAAGGATTAAACCAATGTATCTTGATCTAACTGGAATGAATTGTTTAAGGGGATTCCAAAATTTCCTAGGCAATGAGTACTCAGAAATCTCTTCTGGGTGTCTCTGTCTGTCTCTGGAATGCTACAGATACACTTGGTTAATGTTCTTCTTTCTGAGCTTCTGCTATCTGACCTAATTAGCACAGAACAGGAATGTTGACTCCCCTAATGATGACAGCAGAATGGATTTGGTAATAGCACTTATTGCCTCATTAGAGTTGTTTTTCAATTAGTCCATCCTTAGGAAAAACTGTTCCAGTTCCTATGATGACCTGGGTCAGCACCGGATTCTATTAGAGAGCAGCAGATAATTCATTTGTTGTTACTCGTGGTTTGCACCGTTTGCCATCTCTCAGCAACCCGGGTGGTTTTGTACAGAGAACAGTTCATAAATGAATGTCTCAGGATGGTCGGGAGATGCTGCCCTGTGGATGAGGTGCATTGCCAGGATGAGAGCACCTGTTCAAGGTATGGGATAGGTGGGGGTCTGGAGGCTCTGCCGAGTTGCTGAGGGTCACACTGCTGTCCTGTGGAAACATCCAGTGACCATGGAGTGAATTGCACTGCCAGCAAACACCAAAAATGCCTCTACACAGTCACCTTGGGAGAGCTGATGGACTGTAAACTCACCTGTTACCTCCACAGTCACCTGTTCCTGTGGCAGGAGTGGCTGAGCAGTGACTTACAACACACTTGAAATAGGTCAGGGCTTGAAATCTAAGGATTATCTATTCCTGACTTAAATTCCCTGTATGATCACTGTGAAACAAAAGATTTCCCCAGCAGGTACCACACCGCAGCAAATGGATGTGCTCCCAGATTGCTGGTTTGGGGTCTCAGTTACTCACCATGGGCTGCTGGTACTGGAACCCACCTCGTGGAAGGAGCTGGAAGCAGAACTTGGCAGACAGGACCAGTCCTACCTGTGCAAGAGCAGAAGGAAAACAGGCCTGTTGGGTTCTTTTTCTTAATTACTTCTGTATTAAGCCTTTATTGAGCAGGTACCTGCTGTTCCCAGTTGCTTAGAGAGCCTGACTGGTTTAAGGCACACAGTTTGGATGTCTGTTGGAATGGATCTGAAGCAGAATTCCATCCAAGCTATAGAACAATCATTTCCCTTAAAATACAGAGATGCATCATACCTGGTGATTATCTACTTGTTTTGGAAATAATCTCATTATTCTATTTGTTCCCTCAGTTACAACTTCTGAATGCATATTCAAGGGAAATGTGCTTTCCAGTTATGGCTCTGATCTTCTCCTGCAGACAATGCCATAGTTGCAGGTACGCAGGGGAGAGACACCCACAGAGTAAAGTGAAATCCTGCTTCCATACTTCTGTTTCCTTTTCCTTCTGGGAATGTGACATGGAATGAAAAACTGCATGCACAATCCTCCAGCTCGTTCATGTTCTGGCATAATAATGTTGTATTCTTTCTTTTTTAATAATTCCCAGCACTGAATTTGCCTGTTCTTACTAACTGCTGTATATCAAGCTAACCCTTCTTAGAGCTGTCTGTTGAGTGTTGTGCTGAGATGTCATTTGTGAGTAATTGCAGCTCCTCCTTGTGAAAACAGAATTAGGATCACGTTTTTCCCAGTGCATCTCTTTGTAAGTCACTGCAATCAGACATGGTTTGGGGCTCTCACCCCTTTGCTGAGTGAAATGAAGTCCTGTAGCTCTTTGTAGTCAACGCTCTGCACTTCCCTGGGTGATGGCACACGAACTTCACATTTCACTGTTCACCTCCTTGTCAGCTTATTACCAACACAGCAATGGGCAGGACCCCAGTGCTGTGGTATTGTGATGGTGACCTCTCTCTGTTGGGAGCACTGCCAGTTCCTGCTCCGTAGCTTCCCAGTGGCAATTTCTTCATGTGGAAAAGCTTCTCCATTATAGGAATTGCTGGGCAGACCTAAGGGTCTGAACTCTCGCATCACAGGTGACAAAAGTTCAAGTGGAAATTTGTGGTGTCACACTCTGACCCTGCTGATGAATTGGGAATTTCCTTGGGTAAAAGGAAACAAGAAAAACTTTAAGCAAAATATTTAATCTCCTCTATGTGGCAAAGAGTTTCTGCAAATCTGCCGCAAACTCTCTGAACTCAGACTGACAAGCTTATAACTTGCCAGGTCCTCTTGTCAGCTTGCCAGCACAGCTGCTCATCTTGGGAGACTCTCCTGGCATCTGGAGGTCCAAGCTGAGTGAAGGAGACTGAGCAGAGCAGTCCAGCAGCCTCAGCTGTTCTGGCTGGGGTTTCACAGCCACAGTTGCTGCAGAAGGGGCTGGTTCATCTGCAGGGCACTTCAACGCCTCGATGTCACATTTGCTTCTCTGGCTGCTACTTTAAAATAAGCCACAGTCAATGATCTGCAAATGTCAGGAATCACGTTTGATGCGCATTTACCAAAGCCACCATGCCCCTCTGGAGCTATATCCTCTCTGGGCTCTTACAAGAAATCAAAATCGTGGCTTCCTGTTTCCAGATCCTGGGTGGGATGGGCATGGAGGGTCTGTGTTCAGCTGTGCAGGGGCTGGGTGCACAGATCAGGGATGGGGCTCAGGCCTGGGCCACATGTGCTGCAGGGAAGTTTCTAATTACAGGTGTAATGACAGTGTGTGTATGGCCCAGGGCTAACCGCCAGGGGTGGGAGGTGGTTTGCCTAACAAACAGGGAAAAAAAAGATTGTCCTTTGCTCTGTGTTGATATAAGTGAGCAGAAAATGGCTTTAAGCTGTAAGAGAGCAGGTTTAGATTAGATATTAGAAAGGAATTCTTTACTCAGAGGGTAGTAAAGCACTGGCACAGGGTGCCCAGAGAAGCTGTGGCTGCCCCATCCCTGGAAGTGTCCAAGGCCAGGCTGGATGGGGCTTGGAGCAACTTGGGACAGTGGAAGGTGTCCCTGCCCATGGCAGGGGGGGGGACTGGATGAGCTTTCAGGTCCCTTCCAACCCAAACCAATCTGGGATTCTGTGAAAAGGCCACTCTCCTGTGGGCTTTGAGGAAGAAAGGAGCAGAAAGCTGAATCAAGCTGGGCAAACTACAAAGCCAGTGTCCTGCCAGAGCAGAAACCACTGCTCCTGGCCGGTCCAGAGCACTTTTCCACGTGTTCCAAAGTTTAGAGCTACGTGCTGGTAGAAGTGTGCTGAGGAGAGCAGGATTGCTCAGCCTGGGTGGGAGCTGTGTGCTGGGGTGGGCAGGATGTCATTGTTTGTACCACCAAATGGTGCTTGTGCTTCCTTTTAGCCATTCCCAGGGTAGGACAAACCACCCTAAATTGATTCAGCTGCTTTGCAGCCACTTGTTGGTTGTATATAAAGTGTTTAAAGAGCTCTATTGATTTTTAAATCCTGAAAATATAATACATTTGAAGTTAGTTCCTAGGGGAGCTAATTTAACTTTCTGCTGGTCTGCATCCTCAGAGTGACTTAGTTCAAGATTGCTTTAGTCTGAGGAATTCTTCTTCTGTTGAACACAAAAAAATGCTTTGGCCATTATTATATTATTGTCTTTGTTTGTGGGCTACATATGCACAGGAAAAAACCCAACATGTCTGGCTGCTTTTAATTGAACTGTGTGACTTATTTGGTTTTTAGATCAGTCAAATTAAGGCTAATTTAAACTGAATTTAAAGCAAAGGAAGGATATCCATACAGAAGAAATAATTCTTCTCTTGGCTAGATAAATGTCAAACAACAGGCTTGGCCCTCAGTGTTAATGTCTGAGAATTTTCAGAATCATAAAGAGCTAATAAAAAAACTCCTGGGTCATGTTGGACATGACAACTCATGAGCAGAACGGAGGGAGCACTTCACCACTGGGAAGTGCTTATCTTTGGCCTCATACTGAGACTGTGCAAAACTTGTGTGTGCCCCAATAGGCACAATTTCAGTATTTTTTAGCTTCTGCAGTGTGCTGCCTGAATTGTGCCTGAAACTTGTAATTTTTCATGTGGTTGTCAAATATCATCCCTATTTCAGCAATCCAGTGTCTTCTCACTGAGTGATGCTGGACACCTTCAAATGCCCATCTTGCCCCCCAGCCCAGGGCACAGTCTGTGTGTCTCTAAAGGCAGATGCTTTGAGGAGAAAGGCTGGGACAGGACAAGACTGCTTAGTTAAGGAAGAACAGCAATGCAGGTGGACAGCCTCTGTCTCTTTCTGAGGAGAAACATCATGACCCGAATTCCTCTGGGTTTAGTAATCCTGATCTGTGCTTCTGGCTGTCCAAATGTGCTCTGGAGAGCCTTTACACCATGTTAGAGCTGTCTGCATCCTTTCCCCTCCGAGCTCCTGTCCTTGAGTGCTGCTCTGGAGTGGGCCGTTCATCTGCTGCAGCTGGGTGAGGCTGCAGCTGTCAAGGCAGCTTTAATCTCTCTCCTGTGTGGATGATGTACTGGCAATCCTTGAGCAATGTTGCATTTTAATTCCCCTTAATGGTTATTTGCAAAACGGATGAAAATATTGACAGCTTGATATTTCAAAACAGATTGAAATCTTAGGTACTTCTAGCGTCAACATAATTACTTTCTCGGGAATGGGGGAATTAATTCAAATATATTTAAATTTTCTACCAGCAATTCTAGTCTGTTATTCTCTAGGTGTTGCTGTGCTGTCAGTCAGGTTCTCCTGATTTGTAGGTTCCCACATTGTATGATTTTCTTTTGCTGTCACTTTTTGTAGCCTACTTCAATATGTATGAATTTGCAGATGTGTTCTCTGTGGTTTTATTCTCAAGTCATACAAACCTGTCACTTTTTCTGCCTTTCACTCTGACTCAGAGCTGTCAGAAAGGCTTATTCCCACTTGATGGAAAATTCCTGGAAGTTGAAGAGATAAAATCACGCAACTTTCAGTGATCTGCCTGATTACTGAAAGAGACTGAGGGACTCTTTGGGAACATCTGTGTGCTGAAGATGGGTGTGTCTGGCCAGGCGGCAGTGCCGGCCATTGCTTCAGTGTGTCAGGGGTTTGCTTCACCACAGAGTAACTTCTTGTCCATACTGTAATAAGAAAATATAATTTAAGTTCTTCTAAATCATAGAACAAAACTGGCACCACGAAATGAAGCGGTGGTAGTAAGGAAAACAGTGAAACGAGGTGACAAAAACCAGTGGTGAAGGATGCCAGACACAGACTGAAGTTCTGCCCCTGCTGGACTCGGCAGGGACTTCCCTGCAAAATACCAAATGCTGCGGTTTTGAGCTGAGGTGTTTGTGCAGGGAAGTGCTCAGACGTGGCTGCAGCCGCTCTTGCACAAGGAAGGAAACAGCACTCAGCTGTTCCTTAAATTATGCACAAACCGAATGGGGATGTTGTGTTAAACTGGGACATGTGAAGGATCCATACAGAGTCTGCTTAGACAATAAACTACACAGTTTATTAGAGTCTGCTGAGGTCTTTGACCTCAGAGAGTTCATTGCAGACCATTTCCTTCACCAAGAAATGGTAAAGGAGATGATGTGGGCTCAGTTTGCCTGCAGTGTTTTCTGAGCCTCGGTGGTGGAGGGGTGGAAAGGCTTTCCCTGAAGAAATGGCTCTGCTCAGTGGGGATGGCAGTGCCAAAACAGCTAAAGAAAACACGTCTGTGGCCATACCAGAGGTCAGCCTGCAATATCTGCCCAACACAGATTGCCCCAAGCTCTTTGGGCCATTCCCTGGCCCCCACGGCCAACATGGTGCTGCTGAGGGGTACATGAGGTAAATGCCCAATTGCTTGGGGCAGAAGAGGCAAAATTCATCCAATCTTGTCAAGCCTCCAAGTGCATGGATAGATAGATTTCTCCATCAGATAACAGAGCTGCCTGGCTCTGGGTAAATATAGGGAAAGCTGTGAATTCCAATAGCAACATAGTGTTGCACAAATGCCATTAAAAAGACCAGGACTTCCCTGCTTAACTTACTCCAGAAGGATTTGTGGAATTGTTGTGCAAGGGACTGTCAGACCAGTAATCTGTGTGAGGAAAAGCAGGTATAGTTATCTGGGTTCTTTTCAAACTCATAATTATGTCCTAATTGTAAGTGCTGAATGCTTTTTTGAATTGTTCATAAATTGCATTACTCTAGGATTAACGTTAATTTTGACATTAGTGAATAACTGTGCTTTGTGGAGGTCATTGGGTTACACAAGAGAAATCTCATTTTAAGGGAAGGAAAGGAGATCTTGTGACTGGAACAAAAGGTCCCCTTATGATAATGCCATAAAGTTACTTATTGAAAGTCGTTGGGGGTTTTCCCAATTTCCTCCTGTATAAGATTTTTTACATGTCTCTGCCTTGGTGATCACTCACAGGAACTTTAAAACTGTCCAGTTGGATACTTGGAAATCAAGCTCAGAAATCTTCTTTTTTTGTTAGAGATTTGATTTTGATGAAGCCATTTTCATACTTATTTTTAATGAATTGATTCTTTTGAACTCATTTTACCAACTCTCTGCTCATGCTGCTCCCTTGAGATGAAAAGGTGGTGCAAAATAACTTGCTGCAAAACCCTGGCCTCAGTGAACCTAATGTTTTTGATTGGAAGAAAGGTGAGCAATGGAGCCTAAAGGCTTTTTGATTTGCATTCAGAAGTTCTTGATTGATTGGCTTCTAGGGGATTACCCAGCATGAGATGGCATCTATACTCCAGTTTTGCTCATGAAATAGTCTGGTTTTTTAGCTAAATTCCTGAAATCAAAAGTATTTATGAAACACATTGCATTTCTGTTATTGATAAATGCACAACTTTATTTTAGACCTGTAGCTGTGATCTTGCACGAACAGAGGCAGATGAGAGTCAGCAGACAGAGATTTGTTTGATCAAAGACACTCTGAACAGTGCAGTGAAAACCCAGCATGATTTCACCTGCTATTGAGCAGTGCCCAAGTGTGTACCTGAAGTGACAGCTTAAATAAACACAGTGAGTAACCAGGGGCCATGAAGTTCTTTGAGATTCAGAAATGTGTTGGTCTGCTTTGGAGATTTTACCCTGAGCAGTCATTAGTAATTTCCATGCACTCTCTTTGGGGCAAGCATTGTTCCAGTCCGGTGTTCCTTGTTTTGTAGTGCTGACTACCAATTCTTCCTTTTTATTTTGGGCATTTATTTAGTATTAACAAACTTCCTGGTCCCATGCCTCTCACTAAAGATGTTCTTTAAAAGAGTGACACAAATTACTGTTGGTTTCCCATTGGCCACGAATTCACTTTTCATTAGGGACTGCCTCAAAAGCAGCGCTTGCTTTAATCAGCTCTTGTCTGGTTGTTTGGAAAGGCTTGCAAGGTTGACTGCCTTTCTCAACTTGATCTGTGCTCACAGTAATGAGGCATCAGGCTAATGAGACCACTGCCATTACAATTACCAGCTTATTAAATCCTAATTAGGGACCCAATGCTGCCGGGTGCTGAGTGCTGGTTGTAAGCAGCTGGATATTTTCCTGTGCCCATTTTTGATCTCCGGTTGAAAGCAGCACTCGAAGAGCATTGAGGCTCCCTGTTCACATATCAGGTCTGTTTCAGTGCTAATAGGGTAATTGACTCTAATGATGTTGGCGGGTGTGTAATGGTCAGAGCTGCCTTTCCCTCCCCGGAGCAGCCCAGCATCCATGCCATTGTTAAATGGGCTGTGATTCACACGGCAGAAGGCTGCAGGATGCCGGAGGACAATATTTCCTATATAATGTTCTGTGGCAGGTTGTTTTCTGCACATTCATGCACCGCTTAAAGGAGTTTGCAACTTTATTGTTCAGCAGTGCCAATTAAATGCAAACTCAATGTTAGCCAGACATGCTTCCTCCTGAATAAACAGCTCAATTCCATCCTCCCAAGGCTGGAGAATTTTAAATGCACAGCATCTCTTTTGGAATCTAATTTCCACCTGACCTTCCCACTGCCTGCTCTCTGTTCTGTGGGAGTTACTGAGCTGAGCAGGGAGTGTCAGTACAACAGCAGGGCAATTTCCAGAAGTGCATCACAGAGCATCTCTCTTGCCTGCCAAGGGCTGGTTGTTTTGCTGATGTTTCTGCCAGTGCAAGACTGTGTGAGCTCTTCTTGGTTTTCGTCTCGTGGAGATGAAGTTTTAGGCTCACCTTTGCCAGCCTGTGGAGTTCTGCTGTTCCTGGCAAGTGTGGCTTTGCAGGATGTGAAGCCTTTCAACTCAGTCTGACAGCAGTGGCCGCTCCCAGGTTTGGAGAGGCTGGGATTGTGCTCCCTTCTCACCCCCAAATCAACCCCAAATCCTGAGCTCAGGGAGTACCTTAAAATGGAAACAGGAAGGTACAAATGCATCTTGCAACACATTCTCTTCCTAGAAGCCAGGTGGATTCCTCCAGGTCTGGTAAGACTCCAAATATGTTCTCTGTGGAAACTGCCCAGATGGCACAGAACCCACATCCTGCTTTTTACTGCTCCTTTTAGTGAGTATTGGTCAATTTCTTGTCCCTGGGAGTAAAATGCTCCCTTACATCTCAATCCCATTTCTTATTTGCAACCTTGCTAATGAAATCCCAATAATGATGTGGACTGCTAAAAGTTGTGCCTCGTCCAACCTGGCCTTGAATGTTTCAGGGATGGGGCAGCCACCACCTCTCTGGTCTCCTGCTGGGCACTTGTGTAAAGGCAGCAGGGGAAAAACTGGGCTTTAAGTACTCGAGCTTAGTCCAAGTGATCCCGTGTGCTCGGCTAAGAGCTTTCCTTGTGTCTGTTTTGGGGCATCTCTGTTTGGTCTTAAAAGGGACTTGGGCTTTAGAAAGAGACTGATCCAGAAAGAATAAATTCCGAGTCTGGGGTGTCAGCCCCACATGTCAGCCTGCTCTTGCCTTGTTCCATGAGGAAAACCACTGTCCCAAAGTAGGAGCCTTTGAGCCATGAGACACCAGATGATTAAAAGAGTATTTTCTAGTTTTTCAAGCAGGCAGATGATCTGCAGATGATGTGGTTTTTGTCTGCTTTGCTCCTAAACACTCTTCTCAGAGCATCCCGTGTGTGAAATGGGCTGAACACTAAATGAACGAGCTGCTTCTGGCAGGGCTAGGACATGAAGTTGTTATCTAGCTCTGCTTGAGAATGTCACAGCTGTCAGGTTTGCAGCTGATGTTACAGATGTGATTGATCACCTGGGCAGTGCTGGCTCTGCTCCCCACCAGGAGCTCAGTACTTCAATTATGTGAAACTTGGCCATTCCTCAATAACTCTTCTGCCACCACCCCCGAACACAGGTTCCATTCCGTGCTGTCTGTAAGGCTCATCAGCTTCTTACACTCTTATCTGTCATGTCCAGCAATTTCTGGTGTCACATCAAGAAGCTTTCTTACATCTTCCCCACTTTCTTTAATTCCAGGCAAGGGCCTCATGGCAGTCACCCAAGGAACACAAAGATAGAGGTGTGATGAAGCCTTTTGCTGCCACAAGTGAACAAACCAAGTTCCTCTTTGCTGTAGAGAGAAGCAACACCCCTTCCCTAGAGCTTTTCATGGTGTAGCCCTTTGTGGGTCACTGTGGGAATTTGAACGTCTGCAGGAGAAGCAAAACTCTTGACAAAAAAACCACAAGAAAGAAGATTAAAATGTTTGCATCGGGGGTGCTGTTGTTCATCCAGGAGTTTTAGAGAAACGGCTGGAGTCCTCCAAATACAGCCCTGGGTTTAGCAATTAGACCCAGAAGAAATGATCAGCTGGATTTTGAAGCCTTCAGCCCCACAGAGACCTGTACTTACTTGTGTTGCTCTGAATCCCAGAGAAAAACTGAGGAGCCAGTGTTAGGCACTGCACAAAGCTCCAGAAGATGTGAATCTGTGATATCAATCTCATAATTACAGGGCTTGAATTTCCTGAAAACTTTATTCTCTGGCATAACTTCATTGAAACATCCTGGTTGCAATTAACCTTTAAATGCTTAGGCAATTGCAAGGACTGCTGAATCCCTTAACGCATTAAGAGAATAGGGATGCCTTTTGATGGCAGGGATTCAGTTTCTGGGCTGCCTGGGAATGGGTCATTTCCATTGTCTCTCTCCTATTTAGATTTTGTGCTGTGCACAGCTCCTTTGTTCTTATTCATCTCCCCCAGCTCGGCACTGTCACACCTTCACCCGTGCCCTCGGGCTTGGTGCTGCAGCCGAGGTAAAACCATCCAAAGTCATGCAAAAGTGGCTGCTGCTCAGGACAGGCTTCAGGAAAATCTGTGGGCTTTGTTCCCATTGCTGGCCAGTGTTTCTCTGCAAAGGCAGACTCACCGAGTCCCAAACGGGGCGCTGACCACAGACCCCTGCGGGTGCTGCATCCCTTCCCGTCTGCCCTGCGAGCAGCAGGCGCTGCAGATCTCACCTTCACCGTGGCTAGAAGCTCTAAAAACACTCCACTTATCGCTTGAAGGAAGGCTATTTACAGCTTGGCATCTCACACTGGCTTGTTCAGGGTTACAGTTCACCAAAATAAATATTCCTAAACTTCTCCAATTTTCCAGCAATTTGACTACAGCAGTTATTTGTGTAACACTGTTTCTTCCTGGCCAGGAGATGCTGTTCATTAACTGAAAGCAGGAGTCCTTACGGGTACCTGTTGCTGTGTGAATGGCGTGTTCTGGCTTTCACACCCCTTTGTGCATCTATTCAAGTGGAAAACAATAATTTTCACTATCTTGCACATAAGATATGAAGTTTAATTTATCACTGGAAGCACTCTGAGGTGATCGATTCTGGGACCAGGAAAAAATGTATTTTGCCGCGTGTTTGGTAAATTGGTAGCTCTGATTTACAGATCCTTACCAGGCTCTCTGAATAAAAGAAAATTTTTCATGGTGGTGGTGGAGATGCCTCTGGGATAACAGAGCAGAAAGAGAAAAGGGTAATGAGAACTTGTAGTGATTGATAACTGCAGGGAATTTTGATCAGATTAAGGTAATTACTGATGGGATGATGGTCATTAGTACTTTGTTTTTAATACAGAGATGAATTGCTAGAAAGCAGGGAAGTGTGCTGAGATGAACAGGAATCATTCAGTGCTTATTTTTGTGCTGGTGTCTTTTTTTTTTTTTTCTTGCTAATTGTGATGCAAACTAGATGGCAAAACAGGCTGGCAAACGTGGGTGACTGAGCAGGGAAGCAGTGTGTGGGAGCAAGGAGGGTGTGTGGTGCCCGTTCGTGCTGCTGGTGGGACCACCCCTGGGCAGGGTCACCATCCGTGTGCTTAAAACGAAGGAGGAAAAGTTGAGTGTGGGCAGAAAAGAACCAGAGTCAAGCAGACAGGCCTGTTTATCTAATGGAAATACTGACTTGATTAGAGCAGGCTAAAGCCTTGTAGATGATTCTTGGTGTTAAAAGGGCTCTTTTATATAGCAACAGAAGTAACAGCGAGAGGGACTGATTAGAAGTGAAGCTGGATGAATTCAGAGCAATTTCTTTTTATGATATCAACTGCAGGAAGAAGCTGCTGGGAGAGTGGCAGCTTCTCCACATCCAGATGTCTCCACGTCTAGACTGGCTCATTGTTAAGAATTCCATCTTTTGCCAAATTGTACCTCAGTCAGCTGCAGAGTTTGCTGTTTCCAGCACAGGCAGGCTGCAGCTACACGTGGGGGTGTTTCAGGAACCTCTGTATGTTCATCCCCCTGCTCCACCACGGGTTCTGTGTGACCCTCCTTTATGGGCTGGTCTGGGGAACAGATTTGCTGTGTGGCAAACCCAGTCCTTGGGCTTTAAAACATCTGCTTAGAAAAACATCCTCATCCCAGTGGGCCAGAGCCAGGCAAGGCAGAAATCACCTGCAGCTGAGCTTGGTTCTGCCCACTGAAGAGAAACATTTCCAAGAGGAGCTAGAGATGCTTCAGTTAAAAATTCCTGTGAGAGCCCTTTAGTGAGCTTTAAAGCTGGCAAGTTCCAGGTTTCTGCGCAGGTTCACGTGTCTGGTGAAACTCCTACAGCCATCATGTGAGCCCTAATTAATGAGCTGTGTCACACGGGCGAGGCACCTAAGGCTGGTATGGAATCAGATGTTGATCCTTTAAGGAGAACTTCCTGTTACTGATGTTGATGCTGATAATTCTGGTTTTGGGGTAGAGGAGATGAGCTCAGCCCATTGCAGCTGGCTGGGAATGCAGACGTGTGCTGAGGGGGAGGATGAGCTGCACTGACATTTACATTGGCAGTGCCCAGCGTGGATGTGGACAGACCCAGGATGGTTGCACTGATGAATTCAGGTTCTGGTACCACTGGCTTCAAAATAAACAGCTTGGGGAATGAAGTCAGTCAGGGCACGTCCCCTGGGGAGAGGCAGAGGAGCCAGTGCTGGGAATGGGGTAGATGTGAAGAGCCCTGTGTCTGTCTCCTGCCCTGAGGAGTTTGTCCGGGCTGTGGGACTTGGAGACAGGCTTCCCATCACTCACTTCTTTCAGTAGGAAGCCTTCTGCATTCTGTGAAGTCTGCACAGCTTTCCTGAGCTGGAGATCCAGGGCTGCTGCCCCTTCCCGGGGTGCAGCAATGCTGGGATGCTCGGCAGCTGGGGGGGATGCTGGAACCAGGGTGGGTGCTCGTGCAGAGCCAGTGGATTCAGGAAGGGAAGCAATGTCAGCAGCAAGCCTGGAACCAGTGCATGCCTTGGCTCTGCTGGGAGGAGTGGATTCACTCACCTTCATTTTAGAGGGGAAGACTCTCTAGGCAACCAAAGAGCAAACAGTGGACTTTGGGTGTGGAGGAGAAGGATCAGGTTTGATATCTGTTTGCTTTGTGTTTTCCTTCCAGGCATCTGGTGTAAACTACAAAGGGAAAACAAATGGGCAGTGACTCTGCATCTGCCTGTTTCTCTCCCTCCCATCCAGGTCTGGACTGTTCCAGTGAGCTCTTGAGCAACTGCAGAAAATGCACACAAGATGTGCTGTTTGCCGAGCTTGGGAATGCAACCAAGCTCAAAGCAAAGCCCAAAGTTATCCCCCAGGTTTCATGAGGTTGTGCTTTGTGTTTGAGAAGATCCTCTGCTCACCCTTAACATGAAAACACCAGCTTGAGCCAAAGAGACGTAACGTCTCAGAAATCAAAGACCGGCCTAATACTGATGTTGTGCTCTTCTCCCTGGCAAGGTAAGCCAAGAAAAACTGGAGGACACCCTGAGCATGATATCCAAGTGGTGGATTTGACTGCTGCCCTTCACGTGTGAGGGGAAGATTTTTCAAGCAGGGATATATGAGATAGAGAGCTGCTCCCTGATTCTGAGGTGGTGGTCCAAGTTCACAAAATGTGGGGAACACATCTCACATTAAAATGTATGTCTGGGTTTGTAGGCATTGAAAAAAACCCTGGTCTTATTAAAAACAAACAAGAAAAAGCCACGGCCTTTGGCAGTAAGAAATATTGCAGTCTGAAAGCAAGATAAATTGGTATTTCTGTTAATCCTACAAGGAGAAGTTGTACAGATTTATTCTTTTGCTTTGCATCTCATTTTAGTCTCCCATTCCTTCTGCATTTTTTGTGGACTGTCCCAGTTTCTTGGCTGTCCTGGGTGCTCTCTTGTCTTGCTTGTACACACCACCTGGGGAACCTTGCCTGCAAAGAGCCTTTTTCCCTAACATGGAAAAGAGGTGGTTATGAATAATCACCCAGCTTTTCCCTGAAATGTGCCAATGGCTGATCTGACACTGTCCCAGCACAGGGCTCCTTTGGGGGTGTTCCCTTCACGCCCCTGCTTGGAGCATCTGATGGTGGCACCAAGCTGTTCAAGGAGGAGCAGTTCCTCCTCGGGGCCATGGGGATGGGTGGGAGGTGTGTAGGGGGGTGAATGGGGCTCCCCAGCCCTGCAGGGGCTCTGGCACAATCCCTCCCTGCTGGAGTGCTCCGAGGAGCTGTGCCTGCACCGTGAGCACCCATCCTCTCCTCCTGCACAGGAATAACCCCGCAGCTCGGGGGGAGGTTCTTGACTCTTTTGACTCTTGACTCTTTTCATGTCTTCAAAAGAGACACCTCCACCTCCTCCTCCTCCTCCTCTGGAACTGCTGAGGTGGCAGCCTGGCATCGCATTTCCAGGCTTGGCTAACACCACCCACCTGCTGCTTTGGGTCTGACTCGGGGTTTTGTTCCCTGGCTTTTGGGGTGAAGTGGGCAAGCCCTTTTCTCTGGGCAGCCGGTGCAGAGGGCAGACCCTGACTGGACCACGCTGCAGACTGGAGTTAGCTCCCAAAAAGGGGATGAACAACAGAGAAGAGGAAGGTTTTTGTGCTGTTGGCTTGTGCCTGTGGGCTTGCCCTTGTGGAAGCAGAAAGCAGCTCACCTTGGTGGTGACAGCAGCTCCTCCTGCACAGGGTGGGGCTGGTGCACAGTCCCTGCTCAAGCCTCAGGCAGATCCAGCATCCCTCCATCCAAGGGAGAAGCCAGATGAATAACTCCAGGGTGATAAACGGCCCACAGCTCTTGCATACAGGCTGTGACTGGCTTCTGCTGGAGAGGCAGATACGGCTGATTGGGAAATCACCAGGCATGTGGATCTTAGCAGGGAATGCTGATGAGCAAAGTCGCTTTCCAGATATTGTTTTGCTTCTAATCTTGATTGGTTTTTGGATGGCACTGATGATGGGGAATCTTGTCTTAACTGGAATTTACATGGAATCTTGCTTCTTGGAACAGGCCGAAAATCCCCAACCCCCAAATTACGCAAATTCAGTGCAAGGTTTGCTTTCATTTTTACATTAAATCGTCACTGTTTGTAAATGACCTTCCCTGACTTTGGGTTGTCACAAGGAGAAAATACATTTTCACCAGGCATGTGGATATGGAGTCAATTTCCACAACAGCAGGAAATTAGCTAGGGCTTGTTTAGCTGCTGGAAACTTGCTTCATCTGGAAACAGGAGAGTGAATGTTTCTGATCGTCAGGCCTGAAGTCAGGCACGAACCAGTTCTTAGAACGCTGTACAGCTGCATTTGCTTTGAGATCTGTATTCTGTCTTGTTCTTGGCTGATGGGATGATTTGGGATGATGAATTTTCCCATGGGAAAGCAGCTCTGCTCCTGTCCAGTCTGAACCAAGAAGGTAATAAATTTAGGTACTAATCCAGTTAGGCTGAAAATGCGATTCCAGAAGATTTTTGCTAAGTGCAGTCCCATCCCATGAGGGCAGGCGCAGTGGACATTTCCCGTACATTTATTTGTAAACCCATTCTTAATATATTCATTTATTTTCAGGAATGCTTGTCATTGCCTGAAGTATGGTCAGCCAGGAGTGCACCCCTGTTAGATTATCTCTGTAACAACCCTACTGAGCAGCAGATGAATATTTTAATCATCTGTTTAAAGGCTGCAGCAGACTCCACTGGCTTGCCCGGTTTTAACTTGATCTGGTGAAGGGCTGAACAGAGGGAACTGACCCCAAAAGTCACATTCACGTGTGCTGTGAATTTGGAGAAAGGTTAGTGAATTGTTTAGCTGGGGGAAAAAAATAATCACTTTGTTATTTGGCAGCACTGACTTTGTTTTTATTTGAAATGTTGACTTTTATTGAACAGTTTCCCTTATTTAAACTTTGATCCAACAGCAAATGTTAGTAAATGGGTTTTAATGACCTTTCAAGTCAAACAATTTTGTAGGCTGACTCCAAGCAGAATATTCTTGTTTGCTTGTCTCAGTGATGACTTGAAAACAAAAATTTCTGTCTTTATTTATTTGGACATTAACTGTTTTCCAAAGTTCACCCCAAACCCCTGGAAAAAATCATTATTTATGAAGTTTTGGTCACTAATTGAAAAACAGCATCATTTACTTTGGCTAAAGTAAATTTATTGCAAGTGCAATTTAAAAATTGAAGTATTCATTTTACAATTAACCCTAGGTAGTTTTTACATTTCAAACTAATATACAGGGATACTTTGGTCATGACATACAGTTTCCTTTAAGGTTGCCTCGGAGTGTTGAAACTGAACCTATGTATTTTTTTTTTTTTTTAGATTTTAATGTAGTTGATGAATTTGCCAACATCTTTCAATGACCTTTAGAACCTGGATCTTTCCAGAATGGACTTAATTAAAGATGAGACGGAACCAAAGTGAATTTTTTAAAAGCCTGTTTTATTGTTCCCTATTAAAATTCTCCTGAATTATTCAGCTGTCAGAGATGGAATGGAATTTATCATTAAGTTGTTCACTTAGATAATTAAAGGAACTTGCAGCTTCAGTAGGAATGAAAGTAGAAAAAGGCAGCAGGGTGCTGCATGTGACACGCTCACTTCCTGGCAGATTTCTTTGGGTTATTTAATTGTCCACCCATAGGTTGAGGAGGGCGCACAGATGTTTCTGTTTTTGATTTTTAAATCTATCACAGAGTATGCAAATGCAAGAACTCCCAGCAGTGCCCAGCTCAGCTCTTCTCTGTGTGTTGAGCCGGAAGGTTATCACAAATAGAGGTTACAGGATCCAGTCCTCAGTGCTTCTGTTATTCCAAGTGCCCCCTGAAACAGTTTCCTGCTCTCATCATCACACTGAAAATCAATTTTTATCTCTGAACATCTGGAAAGAAGGACACTGTGGGATACAGAGTCTTACGTGTGGGTGCCTGCCTTGCAGGGCACCAAGGGCATTCTTGACCAGAATGCTTAATTTGTGTTGCTGTGGCTCACAGTAACTGTGCTGGAAGAAGGATTTCTCTAGGGTGGGTATGATCTGCTTCTGGCCATTGAGGGAGCCAAATTGGTTCAATGAAGCCATTTGATATTCATAATTATTTTCACAACACCTGCTGGATTAATTTAAAAATAAATATCCTGAAATGTGAGGAAAGCCTAACTATAGAAAATTCTGGCTAATGGGAGAAGGAGAAGCTTGCAGTGCCCAGCCTGGACCTCGGGAGGTTTTTTTGTCCATTAGTGATTTAGCAAATTCTGTGAGAAAGGCGGTGGAGATAGTGAAAAACTGGGTATTGAAGGGGATGTGGTGGTGAAAGCATTTGTTAAAACCCCAAACCTACAGCCCTCAGCATTCCCTGCAGTCACTCTTAAACCTCCACTGTTTTGGCTTTCATAGGTGGCTGCAAATTAGACACCATGTCGTAAATCCTGATCTGTTTATCATAGAGCAATTTCCAAACTGTGTGATCTTCATTTTAATGAACAGGTCTCGTGAAAACAGAAACTTATAAATTCAGTGCTCTCTTGGGGCTCCAGTGATTGAATGCAGTACTAATTTCAAACTTCAGTGGCTTTTCTATTGCACCTGCAACTCTCAGATATTGCTTTTCCTGTCTGACTGTGTTATTGTTCTGCCAGTGAGTGCTGGCTGTGCCAAGAGCATGTAGAAAGGATATATAATGCAAAAAAGGGTTATGCCACTGGCTGTCTCAGCTGCCTGGAAGGAGTCTGTAGTGAGGTGCAGGTCAGTCACAAGTGACAGGACAAGAAATGGCCTCAAGTTGTGACAAGGGAGGTTGAGATTGGGTAGCAGGAAAAAATTTTTCACCAAAAAGGTTGTCAAGCACTGGGACAGACTGCCCAGGGCATTAATGGAGTCACCATCCCTGGAGGGATTTAAAAGATGTCTAGATTTGGCTGGCACCACTCTGAAAGACTTCACAGTCTTGCTGAAACATTTCCTAGCTATTCCTCCAAGTCTGTTTTTTCCAAGCCCAAAAACTAATCTCTGAATTTCTCCAAGGATTTCTACAATCTCCTCCCACAAAAATGTCTTAGCTCTTAATGCTACCAAAGTAAAAATAGATATTCTCTTGCCCGGTGTTTGCAGTCACAGGCTTCATTTCTCGGTGTCTCCATGACTGCTGGATCCATGGAGGAAGGAGTTTTTCATTTCTGATAGCAATGGGCTGGTGGATAGGGTTGCAAGAGGAAAAATAAGTCTTTCATCTCATAAGCACGCTTGGGTTTGCTTTTCAATTAGGCCTAATTTTTATTACAAGAAACTGTTTACTGAAAAAACATGTGATGGAGAAACTGATCTGCCCACTTTAAACCCCCCAGGGAATTTGATCAAAGGCAAGCAGGAGATTTGCATGCCTATGGGTGACAGCCTTCCTCAGAAATCCCAGCCTATATCTGAACTCATTTCATACCTACACATAGTGCTATATGATTTCTGAGGCTATCTTAATTAATTTTCCATTTTTTTCCTTAATTATTTTATTCAAGGGTTTTACTGTGGGCTAAGGAAACCAACGGATTTGTGGGAAGAGGTTTGCTGCGGAGTGACATCTGAAAGCAGCGTAAGAAAAAGTTTTAATAAATAACAACAGAGGAAATGAATTAATAAAGAGCATGAGTGTTTATGGAGAGCTCAAGGGACAAGGGAATGATGCTGATGGATCTTTTCTTACAGCTTGCTCTAGGGAAGAGAAATGTGTATCTGTATCCGGACTGCGACGTCACGGGCTGCACCGGCTAAAGAAAGATGTTTGTGTGGTTACTGCTCCAGTCTTCATTCCTTAACTCCTCTTCTCGGAAAAGGTGGTTTGTGTCTGTCCCTTTGTCCCCCACCTGCCCTCTGCCCCTCATCTAAATGGACAAGGTGCAGCAGTTCACAGCATGAGCTCAAGATGCAGTGTGTGCACGTCCTTATTTTCTGAGTAGCTAAAATATTACGGGCTGTGAGTTGCCCTGTGTCCTCTGCAGATAGAGAAGTTTACTGCAAAACGATTATGACTCTCACCCGTCATAGCCAGAGCTGTCGTTGATCTCTCCTATTGTCATCTGAACTCTCAGAGTGTTGATTGCTTCCCTTGAGAGTGTTCCTGACCCAGCAGTCCCTGACAATGCCAGCGTGCTCCGCCTGAGACCTCTTAGGTTCACATCAGCACCCGGGAGACAATGGAAGTGCTCAGCTGGAGAAAAAGAAAGCATCTGAAAATCCTCCAGTCCTGTCTGCATGCACCAGAAAGGACAAGGATTGCTGCTTGACATCCAGCAGGAGATGAGTGTGCAGAGCTGGCTACGTGGTAGTTACTCAGATAAATATCTCTGCCCTTTGAAGGCAGAAAGGGCAGCATCAGCTACCAGCAATCATTTAGGGAAATGATGTCTAATCACTGATAAGGTTTGTCCTCCCCTTGTATGTGTGCCAGAGTGACTTATTTCTTTAAATAGGTGCAAACTGGATTTTGTGACCATCGAGAGAGTTCTCCAGGTCTGACAAAGAGTGAATTATGTTGTAGAAGCTGTGATCCAGATAGTGGGAATGAGTTTGGTGGCAGTGTGATCCATCTGCTGTGCCTGGCAATCTGTAGGTTTGGACTTGCTTGAGAAGTGTAAGGGTACGGACTCAAGCTATTACACTCTGCACAATCATGTGGCTTAATGGAACAGGCTGGAAGCTGGACTTTCTCTTTAATGGGTAACTCACACTTTGGATAAAATGTGACAATTTCAAGCAGAATGAAGTTCTGAGAACAAGTTTCAACCCAATGGAAGCTTTCTCATAAAATCGGCAGGTTCAGTTGATTTTTAGTGCTGGAAACCTTGGAAATTTCTGGATGAAAAATCTTCTACGGAGAAAAACAAAAGTTCTCTGATGGGTGAAAAAGGGTTCGTGGCTGGTTTTTTTCGTGTTAACAGAGGGAATCTGCTATGAAATTGCATTTTTGAAGGTGAATTATGGATGTTCACATATGGAACATAGGCTAGACCAATCCCTCAGCTGTGCCACCCATTTACCATTTTACAGAGGAAGGCATTCATATTTTCCATGGGGTTGCAGTGGGATCCCAAACGTATTTTTTTTGACTTGCTCCTGTCGTGAAGAAGAGAGCTTTTAATTGAAATGACAAAGTCAGACTAGTCAGACTCCTATTATCATATTTAAGGAGGGCTTTGGGGAGCTATAAGCATGACAGGGTGATGGAACAGAGAAGTGCCTAACGTCCTAAGCTGTTCCTTAAGGTGTTCCAACATGCCTCTTCGGGTGTTTAATATCTCGTTTGCTGCAGGACCAAAGGATGTGCTTTGTTCTGGTATTTGTACAGCTCTTTGTATCCCGATTAATTGTTCATTATCCTCTTTTAATTCCAGCCTCACTCACCCTCCTCATTTCAGTTTGTGCTCTTCTGTGCTCCCCAAACCTCAGCAAACCCTGATCTTCCTCGAGCTAAAACGTTTTTAGTGAGAAATAGCAGCAAGACAAGTTTTTTAGAGTCCTGCAGTGAGGATTATGGTTGTTATGGTTACTAGATTAACTATATTGCTGCCACATCCGAATTCATCTGGAGCCTGATCCCCACCGGGGAATGTGGAGTCCCACCCCACAAGACAAACCTTGGCAAACCAGTCCAGCCACTTGAAATTGAAAGGGCCCACAATGACCTCTCTTGTCGTGGGCACTTCAGGCTCTGCAGCTGCATCCAGGGGCTCCAAGTGTGTTACAGACGGGACAGGTGATTGAAAAGACTCAGAAGTGACTCTTCTCAGCACATTTATTACTTCTTAATAAATCCAAATATTTATTCTTAGATGCAGAATATAAAGGGTAAAGATATAAACTACAAACTCCATGTAAGTATTCCCTTAGGAAAATATTTTTTTTGTTATTTTATAAAGAAATTTAGTGCATTTCTGACCTGCACTCTCACTAGCACAGTTAAATGGGAGGCTTAGAGACAAACATGTTTGAGCAAGAATGATCCCCAGAGAAACAGGTTTTTGGCAGAAGGATTCTTTTACGTTTCAGTTGGGACTAAAACAAGTTGGCTGCACGAGAAGAGCCTGTGGAAAAGCTGCATGGAGAACAGGAGACCTTGAACTGTAAATCTCAAAATGCTTGAAAACAGTGAGGAATTTAGACAGAGAAATGCAAACAGGACTTCTACTGCTGTCTCTTTTCTCTTACTTGCCTGACTTATGAAAATCCTCCTGCTCCTCTCTGTAAGGACTGATCTGGCAGAAGGACCAACGTCCTTTGATCTCTGGAAAGCAAGCCCTGTTAATACAGCCCTGATATGCAAGGCTGGATTGGATTTTTCTACCTGCATTTATATTTTCTTATCTGGGGTATTTTATCTTCAGGATATTGTTTTCCTTTCTAGTGATTGCTTTGCCTGCAGTGATTTAACTCTGCCTCCTGACACGCAGAATTTCGGTGGTTTCACTGCTGCACAGGTATTGAACTCTCTGCTGTGACTCTACCACCTTGAATCCCTGCACCTAAAAATCAACCTTGCTGGGTCTGTGAGCCTCTCTAGTACCTACCTGTATGTGTTAAATGAAGCCTTTACTGATTCAGTATAAAATTATGGATGGTACCTCACTTGTGAAGAGCTGTCTCCTGGTTTGTCTGGATCAGCTCCCATTTGCATTGCTGGGTGTACCCACACCCCTGTGCTAAAAGCTGTTGGTAGGGATCACAAGCTTATGGCATTAATGAGGGAGAACTGGGCCTGCAGCATTTTAGGAGGTGTAACAAGGGGCCCGAGGGATTAACTGCTTGTGTCAAAATTATCTGTTGCAGACCAGGTAGCAATTAAAACTCAGCACCTGGTTCTCTGCTTGGGTTGGAAGGGACCTTAAACACCATCTAGCTCCAAACCCCTGCCATGGGCAGGGACACCCTGACCAGGGTGCTCCAAGCCCCATCCAGCCTGGCCTTGAGTGCTTCCAGGGGTGGGACATCCACAGCTTCTCTGGGTGATGATGAGGAGCCAATGTTTCAGCTCTTAGCTTAAAGAGCATCATCTTCAGAAGCACAGGTGCTCTCTGGCCATGAAATCATTAGAAAACAATGGCTTGTACCTGGAGAGGTGCTGCCCCTGCTGAGACCAGGCTTTTTCCTGCTGCAGAAGTCACGTGGATGCATTGACTGGTAATTTGGGTTTTTTGTGATTTCCTTTGGGCAGTGGGATTAGGACACCAGAGAAAGACCAAATTAGAGAAAGGGGGTGTTGGAGATGGCAGAGACTTTGCTTTTTCAGCTTCTTATTCTCTTCTTATTTCTTGCCCTTCAAACATGCTGATGTCTCCAGTGCCAAATGGAATCTAAGGGAGGGAAACACAAACAAGGAGACTAAAGGGTGAATGTTGCAAGGAATTAGGTGTCCTGTGGACCATGGTGAAGCATGTGGGTGTTCAGCATCTTGCAAATCAGGCCCTGGAGTGTCCCAAACAAACATGCAGCCTCATACAGCCTGTTTGGGGTCCAAGAGGGGTATAAAGTGCAGAAATGACTCTGCAGATATTAACCAAACAATCTGGTTACATCATTCTGTTATAAATAATGTTCAGTGTCATTGGGATGCTGTTATTATAGAACCACTGTCATTACAGATGTTTATTTGTGATTATTACAGTGGATAGAACACCAAAGCTAGAGATGTTTCAATGATTTTTAATGTTTCTGCAGTGTAAGGGATTAAAATTGTGTATAAAAGTTCATGTCTAGAACATCTTTTTATGTGTCAGGTTAACTTAAAGAATCTGCTAAAGTCCTAGTGATTTCTCTTGTTGATTTAATTTCTGAACTCCTGACAGCCTGGATTTAATAACAGATCAGCATGGTGCCTTTAAATCATCTGTGTAAATCTCCTTGGATATACCCAGTGCTGTGGGAACATGATTACCTGAGTTTCTGAGATTAACTCGACCAACAAAAAAGCTCCAGTTCCTGCATCAGACAGGTGAAGACTTGCAAGTGGGATTTTAAAATAGAAGTAGGTGGATTACTCTGCTACTTCAAATAAAATTTAAAAAGTTTATTATTGAATATTGTCTGATTTTAAAAATAGCCCTATCTGCAAAGCTGTAATCTACACTACCAGCTAAGCTCTGTGACTAGAGTAATTAATTACAAAATAAAAGCTGCTAAAGCTGGTGTCATCGGGGATAGGACTTCATGCACCCCAAGGTGGAGTCAGGGAGCCAGAGGAATACCCAATACACAGTTGGACTTCAGCATGGGATCCCTAAGGCTGGAAAATGCAGCATGATGCACTTCCCATGACAACATGTTAAGCAAATTATTTGGGAACCCATTGTACAATGACTGTAAAGTCAAACTCTTGAAACTGGTATTAGAAAAGATTTTTGCTGAGTAAATCCACTTCTTCCACCCACAATCAGCAATGATGTGTTGGAAAGATTTTCTTTCTATATCAGGGGTTGCTATCTATCTATATCTATATATCTATATATCTGTATCTATATCATCTATCTATATCTATAGTTGCTTATCTATATCCATCTATATCTACACCAGTATATTACTATATATTTTTCTCTCACCCTGAGTGTTTTCCAATGCTCCTCTGCAATGTCTGTGCTTGTGCTGGCTTTGTTAATGACCATCCCTATTTCCATTCCAAGGGCTGTAATAGCCTGGCTGTGAAATACCCCACAAGCTGCTGCAGGTGTCAACTTAGAAATGTGTTCCCCTGTGCAGGGCAAGAATTCTGCCTGAGTTAGGAATGCCTGCACAAACTGAAGGGCAAAGTGTCTTGTTTGGTTTGGTTCACAGCCTCTGGGCTGTGACATGAGTTACTCCCTCGGGTGAACATCAACAGATTTGACTGTCGACCTCCACGCGGCTGGCGCAGCATCAGGCTCGTCATTGACTGGACCTGGGCTATCTTCTTCAATGCAAGGCAAACTCCTGGCATAGGGAAAGGCTAATCCCTTCCCTGTCTGCTGCAGGAGTAAGTGTTGGGCTCAAATATGTAGATCATAAATGATTTTGGAAAGAGTTATTTACAGTCTTGGTGTTCTGAGGCTGCAGAGTGTGTAGTGAACTGTTGGATGCTGTGAGAGGCTGCTCCCAGTTCAGGCAAACCTGAAGCTGATAAACTCTAACCTCAAGGAGTATTATTTTACAGATTTATAGCATTAAATTGGCAGCTTCAATCGTTCAGATTGACTGAGCCACCTGACCCACCAGGACAGTGATGTTTTTTCACATCTCAGGCAGCAGACACAGAGATTAACAGTCCCAGTGTGGCATATCTGTTCCCAGGTGTGCTGCTGAGACAACCGCTAAAAACAAGTACATAATGTGAAATTCTAATTTTTTTTTGTTTGTTTTCTGCTTGTTAAGGTCCTAACAAGGTGGGGATGTTTAATCAATCCAAGAGGCACAATCGATTGCAGCTCCTGCTCTCAAAATCATGGCCCTGCTCTGTTCTATCACTGAGTTTTCTACCACTGTTCTATCACTTTGGTATATTTTGTCATAAAGCCACAAGTAAGATCAGTACAGAGAAAAGTTCTCATAAAGAATCTCCCTATAACACTTTAATTGTTGAATTTTCCCTGCTCAGCTGTGGTCAGTCTATTACAGTTTTAAAGAATTTCAGCAGCACCTCTTTGCCATCTCAGTGTCCTCGCAGGCGTCACTTCTCTCACCTCTTCAAGGAAATGGTCCAGTGATCCCTCACCCTCCAAAGCCTCACCCTGCTCTGTGGAGAGACCCCTGCAATATATGCACCTGGTCTCTGAGCCTGGATGATGGCCATTCAACACAGATTTGTGCCAGTAGAGGCAACAGACCCCTGAGCTTTTCGCAGTATTCAAAATCCAGCCATTCACATCCTTATCAAAACAATGACATGAGTTTTTTCTTGCTTGTTCTGAAGGATTCTTGGCCAGAAGTCTCAGGGCTCCAAGGAGTCAAAAATCACACATTATTTATCCATGTGACTTCTCCTCAGATTCCAGGAATCCTTTCTGCTGTTGGCTTCTTTTACCTCTGCTGTTGATAGAACAAAAAGAGCTTCTTCATTCCCTGAATTCTGTTTTTCTCTGGAATCCCTACCGAGTGCCTGTGCTTCTGCATTTTTTTTCCCCCCAGCTATTTTTGCTGTACCAAGGAGGGATGAGTTTACTTCCAAAGACAAGAAGTTAGAGAAAACAAAATTTTGCATGAGTTGCCCAAAGTTGCTCTCGCGGGCAGGATTCACTGAGCTGCAGCATTCCTTCATGCTCAGCTGGACACGGATTCACAGATTCAAGAGATGTGTGCAGGCTCCCGAGCCCCACAGCAGCACATGCTAATTGTAATGCAGGGATCCTGCAGCTTGGATGAGTTTGCTCAGATATCTGGGTATCTGTTAATGTAATCCAAATCCCATATTTAAAGTCAACACTTCAATTAAAAGTGAATTAGCATGCCTTTTATACAAGGTTGCTCGTTAGAATAAGGGTTTGGTTTTTCTTTAAAGTGTTCAGCAGCTGCTTTCCAAACCAGGCTGTCTCACAGTGATCTAAAGTGAGACAGGAGAGAGAGCCCTGAGGGGGAAAGAGCCAAGAGGCAGCTCCTGGTGTGCTCTGCTGGGGCTCACAGCAGTCCAGCCCCCAGAGACACAATTCCCCTGCAGTTTCCAGGACTGTTGGTTTCACTGTTTGAGCTCAAAAGTGACTTCTTTGGTTCCTTTTAATTTTTTTTTGTTTGTTTGTTTGATTTTATTTTTAATGGGATTCCTTTGCTCTCATAGGTTTTCCTGGTTCTCCAGGTCTGGTTATAGCACTCCTCATCACATTCCTCTGACTGCAATTTTTTCCAGGTCTGGCTGCTGCTTTTTCTGATAGGAGACTGGGAGTGTAAAGAAGCCAAGGTTCCATTCCCATAGAGCACCAAAGTAACATTTTCAAAAATTAAACTATTTCAGTTCTCTCCCAAAATTGCTGTTCAGAAGAAATCTACCACCTGCAGAACATTTTGATGGGACATTATTTTACTTCAGTTGCAGAGAAAAGGGAACACATTTCCAGTTCTCCAGTTGCAGTTGGCTTTGGACAGCAAAGCCAACAGGAAACCCTCAGACTGTTCAGAGGTCCAGATATGAATTTTGCCTGTGTTTTCTCTCTTAGTAGCAGTAGTAGTAACTTCATTTATTTTTAACTGGATGCTGATACTTTAATGAATGCTGTACTGCAAAGCTCTCATTTCTATTCCTCTGTGAATAACTCTAGACTCTCAGTCCCTTTTTTCTTTCCCCAGCAGTCTCCCTGACACTGAGGATCAGATTTAAGACCACTTGAAGTCAACGGAGAGATTTTGATCCATTTTAATGGGCTTTGAGGCAGAGCCATAAGGACTAGCTGAAACAACTGCTAGCATTTCAGGAAAACCACAGCTGAATTTGGCAGCATGTAATTAATTACTGAAATTCAATATTGTGTTGCACAATACTTGGCTCTTCACAGAAGCAAGCAGGCACATTTTTAATATTTCTATACCCCAATGCAAGACACATTTTAAAAGTCATTGCCAGGAACCAGAAGAATGTCTTTCATTATGTTGAGACTTGACTGTGTTCGGTTTCTATCCCCATCAGAGGATAATGAAAACAGCTGGAACCTAATTATTATAATTCAGAAATATTCACTGTCATATTCCTCTCTCAGTATGCTCTGTCTTGTGGAAACGAGTTGTGTGGAGTTGAGAAGATCAAGAGCAGTTGTGTAGCAATCTCCTGACTTTCGAGATGGACAATCCCTGGCCTCTTCTGGTTGAACAGATCCTCCAAACCAGCAGAGTCCCCCATTTGATGTGGTATTTAGCTCATCAAGATACAAATACTTCCATAAAAGGTTACCTGTTCACTGTTAGCCCAAAACTTGGAGCAGTCAGTAGATTGACAGGATATCTGTTTGATAATCTCTCCAGCAAGTACAAAAAAGCTGCAATAACTTCAAGTCCCTGACAAATTGCTGTGTAGTGGATTTAGCAACAGGGCTGGCTGAAGGACAGCAGATGAGAACAGCAAATCTGGCTCATGGTTTGCAAAATACAGAGCTGTAAAATACTTTGGAGAGCAGCCTCCTTCTCTGCTGAATCTCAGTTTAGTGACTCAGGCAGCAATGTTTTGAAACTTATGTGGAATTTAACAGTCTTCTCCCAAAAGTTTTATTGCTTCACTTTCACATTTGTATTCTTGCAGTTGTATGAATTTCACTTAAAAAATTATTTGACTGTTCACTGTCATGATGCTTGTCTGCTGAACACGGGATAATAAAACCATTTGTAATTTCTGTTTTAATGAGACAGAAAAGGAGGAAACGGAGGAAAACTGCTGTGATTTTATATCTGCCTAGACATCTACTTTTATCTTTTAATTTTTTACTTTAGGGCAGACTCAGAATGATGCTTTTTATTTAATCTGTCGTCAAGTACTGAATGAATCATAGTTTCCCCTTATTGATCTGTTGCTTAATCTAATAGAATGAATAGTCGTCCTTCCTCCTCAGAGCAAAATATTAATTAGTATGAGAGAAGAAAGCAGGATATAGCCTGAAACCTTTTTGCTAGAGCAGCTTGCTGCCGGTCCTGTGGCCTTGCATGTCCCAGTCCTGTCTCTTGAGATCCAGCTCTAACACCTCTATTTTCACCTTGGGGCTTGTTTATTTTGTGGCAAACCTCAGGGAACGTGGGAGATGTGCTTTGTCAGGATCCAAAACAAATTGAAAATCATGTTGTCTCCAAAAGGCAGGTGACCTCTGCCTGGGATCAGAGTCTGGCTGTGCCCAGAAAGGCAGTGGCAGTATCCCGAGTGCCTCTGTGCTGTTGTATGTTTATATTTCTGAGTAAGCTTCCCTCTGCATCAGGCCAGCTTCCATCGTGCTAGAGGAAGTAAAGTGCTGTGTAGAGCACAGCTGCAGATGAGAAAAGTTTCTTCTTACCGTGTGTCTGACACACCACAGTAAGCAAGGCATCTAATTAAAATCCTGCTTGAACTTGGATCTCCTGTTCTTGCTCTCTTACCAGCAATGAATGTTTGAAAGGTTGTTTTTACCAGTGCTTTGCAATGTAATTAATGTTTTCCTGACCTGCTTTCCATGTGTACCAGTATCACATCTCACCCTGAGTCCAGCAGAGAATTACTGTCTGTCCCGAGAATGCAGAAATCTGGACTGGTTCGTTGTTTTACTGAAAACATCACAAAGAATACCTTTACATTCCTCCTTAATGCAGCACAATCTTTATTCAGTCTGACCTTTTCTTTATTATCTTACACCTTCCTCAACCTGTTTACCAAGGTTTCAACCTCCTCATTAAGTGTGAAGAGTTG
Organism: Edolisoma coerulescens; assembly: GCA_013397115.1. NCBI lineage: Eukaryota > Metazoa > Chordata > Aves > Passeriformes > Campephagidae > Edolisoma > Edolisoma coerulescens. The sequence continues at coordinate 1,646,467 of VWZW01003548.1, forward strand.
TGCAAGTGCTGAGAAAAGGCTATGAATATTGACAAAGGCTTGAAACAACAGATCTGTTTCAAAGAGGAACTGGAACTGGTTTGCAGGCTCTGAGAATAGTGTGGGCTGGCAGTGCACATCCTACTCTCACTTTAGGCTATCACGTCAAATTCCCAGCTGGTGAAATCTCATCACAAAGTGGTGGCTTGGAAAACATGAGACAAACTATTCTCTCATCAAAGAGCAAGTGCTTTGTTTGCTTTATGTTCCTTCCCCCTGAGAGCCATGAAGGAATGTACTGTTAGACTATACATGAGATGTGCATCTGAGAACCTGCTTAAAAGGAATCATGGAAAAAACAGAAGGAAAAAAGGATTAAGAAAAGAACAGGGAAAATCAGAGGGAAGCAAGTGAAACAAACCCAGGATGTAAGTGCAAGGATCTCCCTTTCTACTCACATTCCTCGTAACAAACTTACTGGGCATTGACCAGGAATGGGATAAAACAAACCTGGAGAAATACCACACACACAAAAATAGCTACTGGGATGTCAGGGCATCAGAGCACATTACAGCTCCTGCAGAAAGAAACACCCCAACATGTGTGCCTGTTTGCTAATGAATAGGCAAAATTAACGAAGAACATGAGGGTTAATACAGAGAACTATAAATAGGAAAGCAGCATGGAAGAGAGACTAAGAGGCTTGGTTCCATGCTGGCTGTGAGTCAGGAGCTGCCCCAGACATGCTGAACTGGAAGCTGAGGAGTCTGAACAGGATATACAAAGATTTAGACCTGTTTAAAAATTAAATCAAGCATGAGTAATGTAAGGTCTGTGAGGTGGTTGAGTTCTGTGGGGCTGTTACAAGTCACTTCAGATTACAAGGAAAAACTATCCCAGTGCGTATTAATGTACTGGAAAAAAAAGAGGACAGAGAGCTCAGCAAAAGTGCCTCTTGACAGGAGTGACATGGTGAACAGTTTAAAAGCCTCTGAATGGTTCTTGGGACCAGGAGCCCTGCGCAGCAAAGACACAGAAATTCTGTAAATATTTTATTCCGGAACATCGTGTTCTTCTCCTGACATTAATAAATATATGGAAAATACACTTATTAAAGGTTAGGTGGAAAACTATTCTGAGAAGGCGTTCTTTGCAAATGTCATCCAGCCTCGTTGCATTTCCAATTTGGGTGGAAGGTTTTTACGCCGTTTCGGCAACAACGTAAAAATACAGATGATGCATGTATAGAGAGTTGTTTAAGAAAAATGCAGATGGCATTTTAGACAGGAAAAATTATTTTGATTATTTGCAGTTCTGGGAAAAATTGAGTTGAAAAATCAGCATCCAAACAAAGGGATTGGAGTCTACATTCAAGTTCTGTGGCTTCGCTTGGAAAAAAAGATTTTATCTGATGAAAATATGAAACGCTGAGTTCTTAACGAAATTAAACTATGAAACAGTCAATTCATAGCAGTTAACGAGAACCATTACACTTTATTACTTGACTTTTCTCTCCCTCCTTTTGTCTCTTGAATCATTTGAAGAAAACTTCTTTGAACATGGCGCATTGAGATCAATTGATTAAATCTGATTGTCCTTTTGCTCCATTGGTTGCCAGTGGAAACGAGCACACTTAAAAAGAGCCCCCTCTCACTCTTTGCAGTCTGTCTGACAAAGGCCAGCAGTGCTGATACACATTCAAAAGCAAAATTGGCCAGCTCTTGTCATTTTGCTGGTGAACAGTCTCTCTATTAGACTTCTTTCCGTCATAATCTTGGAAAACATCAGGTTATTCTAGCCAGATTTTAAATTGCCTGGGGGATTTATTTTGTAACTGTCCCACAGATTAGAAACCCAGGTGATGGGATAGACCCAGGTGCTTCTTTGCAAATGATTTATGGATCTGGATTGCAATTGAAACAATGAACAACTTTCACAACTTTTCCTTTGAAATCTTGTCATAGTGGCCAAATATTGACAAAACAAATATTTTCCCAAATTCACTATATTCTTTACCTTGTTATAGAACGATTAGAATAATTCTTTAGACCATGAGCTATCTGCCATTTCAAATGGGGTTCTGCATGAGACAGCCTTGATTTGAGTTGAATTCCTGTGTAACCCTGTGTTCAGCTATCAGAGTAGAAATTAACAGGTTTGAGGACTGGAGGAGGAACAGGAGGACAACCAGGAGCCAGTCTGCTCTTGCCTATCGTGGTATTCCCCTAATGCCACTGTGGCTTCCCTTTTTAACTTGTGTAATGCCTGGACACCCAGAATCACCAAAGTACAGCCATTATTTCAGGTCCCATCGCTGAGCCTTCCCCCCTGCTGGAGGGCAGGACCATGTTATCACTAAATTATCACCAGACTTATTCAATTACAGGTTGGTGAGGCTCCTGTTGAAGCAGTTAAATTTGAACCAGAGTCTCTAGAAGAGGGACATGGGAAGAAATTGTACATGCTCAATATTTAGATGAATCTGTTTATTGAAGGGGGATCTATTAATTAGCTGGAGGAAGTGCCTTAGATTTCCCTTCAAGTCCTAAATTTAAATTGCCAGGGAGTAGACTGGGAGTATATTTCAGATTTGTGTGGCTTTCATCTTTTAGTCAGAATACAAATTTTTATGGTCTACAGATACTTTGTACTACAATTTCTGTTTAGGTGAGAGACCAGATTTCTGGCAAATTTTCTCTAAAAAATGTCAGCAAGCACTTTTTACTTCTCTAGCAGTCTAAAGCCCTCCCCAAGATCACTCCTTGCCATGTCAGTTGGACTTACTTGGAAGAGAATTTGATTTAGTCTCTTTTATGAAATAAAACTATCAGTCAAGGATTAGAGGACAGCTGGGCTTTGCTACTTGTGCTTGCCACTTGGCATTGGGCACTGCAAACCGCAAGGTAGCCCAGCTGCTGCTTTTGTCATGCAGTGTGGTCTGGGCAGCATTGCCACCTTCTGAGAAGAGCAGCAGTCTGGACAGGATGAATCCATTTAATTTCAGGATTTAGTGTGCTCATTGATTTGAAAATACCAGTGTTTTTGCAGGTGGCTATATGGCATTTCTTCTTCTTCCTTGGCATTGCTAGTGTGATTTTCTTGTTCCTTTCAAAGGCTTGCAGTGACCTGTTGGAGCTGAGAGTTGGTGATGGGAGGAATCTGCTCACCAGTGAAACACTTGGCAGCTGTCTGAGGGTACAACCTGTGAGCTGCAGGCACAGAACTGCAACCAGGAGAGGAGACCCTCAGCCCAGCAAGGCTTTGTCAGGTTGCACCAGGCAGTGACTGGCCTGGAGTTTGGTTATCAGGAGGATGGAGCAGTTGCTGCTCAGAGGAGCAGAGTCAGTGTCTGAACGGTGCCGTGGCTCTGGAGGCACGACAGCCCCAGGGAATGTTAAAGTTAATTGAGGAACACGAACTCGGAGCTTAAACTCAGAGTCCTGACTCCTGCATGAGCATGATTTACTCCTTATGGCAATAGATCTGTTTATATGGATAGGCACAGAGTGTACCTGATGACCATCATCTTGAGAGGAGGTTGCCAGGAGGGTGGAGAGGTGTAGCTGCAAGGGAAAAGGAGCCACTTCCCCCATCACCCCTTTCCTGGTGTTAGAGATGCCCTTTCTTTGCTAACACTGAAAAAAAGTAGGGAGGAATGGGAAAAGGAGAGGATGCTCCTAATCCTTTGTTCCATCAGACCATCTAACAAAACACTGTTGGAAACCCCTGGCTGAGGGCTCAAATCCCATCAGGAGAACACTTGGGCTTTTATTTGGACTACTACATTGATGAGATCCTGGTCATGACAGACTCTTTTTCCATCCCTTGCCATGGGCAGGGACACCTTCCATTATCCCAGGTTGCTCCAAGCCCCTTCCAACCTGGCCTGGAACACTTTCAGGGATGAGGCATCCACAGTTTCCCTGGGCACCCTGTGCCAGTGTCTCACTACTCTCTGAGTAAAGAATTTATTCTGACATCTCATCTGAATCTCTCCTCTTTTAGTTAAAAAATGCTTCCCATTTTCCTAACATTACCTGACCATGGAAGAAGTTCTCCTTCTTTTCTGTAATTTCTTCCTGTTTATATTATTTCAGCTCTGAACAGTAGCAACTCCTATGCATTTTAAGTCTTTCAAGTCTGCTCTGTGAGTAGCAAATTCACAAGGCTGGAGGGTTTCTTGAGAGTGTGGGGAGGAGAGAAATTACTTGTGAATTTCAATTGAACTTAGGAAACAGATTCTGCCAGAGGGGAAGAGAAGGAGAAAGAATGTTAAAAACATGTCTTTCCTCAGCATTTTGAAAAAGAGCTTCACTCCAAAGTTGTCCACATAGTTATTTTTCATGTTGCTGTGTTTCTTTCTCAAAAAGCAACCTTGTCTTTTCATACTGACATGTTATATTTTGATGTTGGATGAAAAGCCGAAGTAACCCCAGATGGGCAAAGCACAGCCCAGAATGAAAATTTTGTAGATTCTTTCTTGTTTTACTCCAAACCCCTCTTTTTTTGTAAAATTTGTCCTAAGCTGAGCTTGTAGAAGATTTTTTAAAAAATATTTTACCTCTAAACTGATTATTTATGGAGTGAGCAGGAGTAGGTATGTGATAGATGGAAAGTCAAAGAGTCTAGTTTTGTAATACTAATAAAAACATTGCACATGTTTTATATTACAGAGCTTTTTTTTTTGGCTAACTATAGATCCATTTGAGGCCTTCACACAGTTCTAACTCCCCTCTGGGATGACATTCAAGAAATAAATTCAATGGGTAGGAAAAAATCACGTGGTTTTTTAACAACTGGTGCCGAAACAAAACAAAAACCAAACTGGAGTGCTGAACCGAATTTGCATAATTTTCGTTGCTATTTCATTGCATTGTTAACAAAAAATGGTGCTGAAGTGTAGGTCAGATACACAGTGTGCTGTCACCACCAGGAATGTTTCCATGATTATCCCTCGCTGGGGGAGCAGGTCCCTTGCTTAGCTCATAAGGATATAGAATTCTTGCCTTCCCTCACCTTAAAATAAAATCTGCATAATTCCTCTGCTGTGTGGTGATTTCTCTTTATGCTGGGAAAAGTTACAGACAGAGCAGAAGCAAAGGCCTGCAGAGAAGAGACAGTCTGATGGGGGAAGAGTGTCTTAATTCTGTGTATTGCTGCCTGATTAAAATAGCATCAGGAGTGAGGCATGCTTTTACCCAGTACAATGAACACACTCAGTGTTCTTGAATTCCTTCTGTCTAGCTTTTAAACGTGTCAATATTCGTTCCAGCAGCAGTCTTTTGTTTAGGAATTGCTCAGCTGCTCTCCCTGTTGTTTAAATTAATCTCGCTCCTGAGCCTTTGTCGTCACAGACCCGTTTGTTCCAGGCTCCATGTGAAATCCGTGTTCTTGTAACCCAGGGATGTAGCATGTGGCTCATGAACATCTCTGCTGATGGCTTTGAATAGAAGTAAAAATTCTTAGCAAGATGGACAATCAAATCCCCAGGCAAGGAAGAAGGGCATGTGCATCAGACAGCGATGCAGGGTTTAATTCTTAATGCAGGCACGGGTTTGGACTCCCCTCACTGCCATAGGAGTGTATTTTCCCCAGGAAAGGGGAGCTTCCTCTGCCTAATTGGATGCTGTGTATGGCATAAGCAGCCTCAATCAAAGCCTGTAAACCCTTAGTGAGGAGCAGAATATCTTCTAGAAAGGCAATCAGCCCTTAAATCCTATAACATTTAGAAAGACTTTGAGCAACAAAAAGCCCATATTCTCAGAAAATTGCTCCAATGCCCAATAAACTTCATAGCTGATGTTTGTGCCTTATTTTTAGCTTTAATTTATCCAGCTCCAGCTTTGGCCTGCAGCTCTCATTATGCCTTTTGCTGATTAATAGTCCCTCCATTACCAGGTGTTCTCATCATGTCTGTATGAATTAGAACATCTCCACCTTTTAACCTCCTCTTGCATACACTCACATTGAGGTCCTTTGAGTCTTTCCTGATAACAGTGGATTCTAGGAAAAGCAGCTGCAGAGTATTTTGTTTTCTGGCACTTTTTGGAGGGTACTGAGAAAAAGAAAGAGCAAATAGCCCTGCAAATATCCAGCACCCACTCACGGTGCCATAAATGGCAGGAGTGGGGCAGGCACAGCCAACAGCCTGGTGCAACAGGGTTTTCCCAGCTATTTGAGGGAGATGGTTACTCTGGGAAGGATAGGCTACCTTGGGAGCTGACTGTGCACCTCAGAAATGGGATAGTTTAGGTCTGAGCAGTGGGGCCACGCAGAAGGTGAGGACAGGGCTGGGAGAACATTGGTGTCAGGGACTGCAGCTGATCCATCAACAAGATGATGAGAGCTGTCACTAAACTGGGCTGTGGCTCTGCTGCTGCTGAGGCTGGATCATTTGCCATCAAACATTCCTCTCCCTCGGGATGATATTCCTCTGCTTTGATGCCAGAGGCTCATGTTAAACCTCTGGCAGCTGGAAGCCAGCAGAGCCTTCTCTGGCTGCTCTGTGGGAGCTGTGCACGCACACAGCCTTACTTGGTGACTGTCATACAACTCTCTCTCTCTCTCAGCTTCCTCCAAGTGCTACTTATTCATATCACAAGGTTAAACCTAGTCCACAAGACAGTTTTGCATTTGGCAAGTGGTTATTTGGGACCTGTGGCCATTTCTGCCCCCATACTCTTAGCCAAGGCTGTGGGAGGCCTGGTGTGTGTGCAGGGGTGTCTGCTTTTCTGTCTCTCTGGGATGCAAGTCATTGCTTCACTCTCTGCTGCTGCTCTGTTGGTACAAACCTACTCCTTGTGACTTCTGCACATTTTATGAAACAACTGAATAACCTTTCCCTGGAGATGGTGTGATAACCTCTTACTCTCGCAGGTATATGTCATCTACATTTGAGCTCCCTTTTTGCAATATATTGCTTTTGTGTGTATTCTGGGTTTTTTAATCCAAATGCCACATGCCAATACATTAAATGGTTTACAAAAGGTTATATACATTAACACCCATTTCTTTATCAACCACATTTGGAACTCATGAAAAACATCAAATGTATTTGTGTGTGAATGCTCATAACTGTAAATATTTCTGTTCAAGACAAAGTACATGGGGATGATTAGAAAAGCCAGGCTCAAAGGCTGCTGGACAAAGCAGATATAATGTGTTGGAAAGAGTTAACATGCTTCCTTAGAAAATGCTCCCAGGCCTTGTGATTGCATTGGATCTACATTTGCATAACAATCACCTTGTCTAACTACTTTCCAATAATTTGCGTAGATGAAAGGGTAATTTTCATTACAGTGTTCTCCATTTGATTTAATTTCTATGGACGTCAACAGGATTATATTTTTTAAGTGCAAATGATTTTCAGCGTAATTCTCTCCCTCTTTTTATTTATTTCTCTATTTGTTTTTATTAATTTTACTCAAGGACACTTTAAATACTTAGTAATCTTTTTGTGGAAATGAACATCCCTTTTACACCTGATTGTACCTATTAAAGCTAATTATTATACAGAGCAGCCAGGGCTTAAAAGAAAAAGTGATGACAGGCTGATGTGTGAAGTATAAAAAAAAATAAATCACCCAGTGTAGGAATCATTGAACTTCAGATCAAACCCTTCAAAGGATTTCTATTGATTGTTCAAGGCAGTATATTGGTAAATCTGATTCCCACCTTATGGGACAAAACATTTTCAATTGGACACTGCTGTGTGACCTCTGATGTCTGCTCTGTGCTGATTCTCTGCACGTTGTGGATTGGCCCACCACCCTTTGTGAAGGCACCTTTGCATGAGCAAAGGTGGGTGCAGAGTCTGGTTGGTGTTGATCCCAGCATGGTACCAGTGGCAGGACAGCAATTCTGCATGGTTGGTTATTCCCTCTGCAATTATAACCAGCCCTTCCTGTCCTGCACAGCCTTGGTGTAGATAATGCCTTGGAGAAAAAAGAAATATTTGTTATCTGACAAAAGGGTCTGAAAAGCCTTCCTAAATGTTCCACTTATTCCTGGGTGCTTATGGGCTGGGAAGAGGTGGGGGGAAAGAAGAATTCGAAATTACTGTGTGTCATGCACACACTAAAAGGGTTTTTCTGTTTCTTGTTTCTCTCATAAACAGGCAGAACTTCCCTCCCTGCAGATGTAGTAGCTCTGTATTGCCTCTATTTTTCAGACTGTTTCCTCTGGGGGAGCTTATAAGATCATATTTATTTACCTATACTGTGATTCAGTCACGTGGAACCAGATTTCAAGGTGGTGAAATTGCCATGGCCTCACCGAATTTCTGCTGAAGAACAGAGGTTGCATTGAGCTTGTGCTGAATTTTTAACACAGACCTCATCTTCTTCTCCATTCCCATGTGTGGAGAGGGAAACAAGCAGAGTGTCAATAAGCTCAGCCAAGAGGCAGAATCACTCTGCTCTCAGCTGGGAATTGTGCATAAAAGGCTCTTTCTCCATCACCACTAATTGCCACGTGTAGGACTGAAGCAACCACTTACCAGAGGGACTCAACAACGGAGCTGGTGGTTAGGAGATGGCTGGAATTTTGTACCCGTTGGACCTTTGTAGAAAAGGATAATTTCTGAGGATGAGTCATGTGGATCTGGCTGCCACATTACTGAAAAATATGTGTGTGTGTGGGATGTTGCAAAAATTAGCTGGACCCATTGGGTAGCAATACATATATACAGGGAAAAGACAAAAAATATGTGAGCACTCTGAAATGTGGGCCATAAGGGCAAATAATGTGGTTAAATAAGCTCTTCCTGGGATCCAGTGAGCTGTTAATAGAATCTTCTGAATTTCAGTCTGGAGACCTTCACCAGAACTGTGGGCACCCTGGGTTTTTTTTGGCTTTGCAAACACCCACATGTTGTCTGCCACTATCAGAAAGGCACAAGGGACCGGGTCAGAGTCACAGTCTGTCCCCCTCCAGCCCCTGGGACCCTGTAGTGAGTCAGAGAGGCAGTGGTTTGAGAACAGCCAACCCTACTTATAATTAATTTTTGTTTTTCACAGTGTTATTTTTAAATCAGACCAGTTCCCCAACCCAGCTCACTGGACAGCTGCCCAAACACTTCCAGTAGCTGCCCTGAGGGGCAGGAATATTGCTGTAACTGGGAGCTACATCAGCTGGATCTGCTATTTGAAGGAATTCTGCATTTCCAAAGAAAACAACCTCTGAACTCTAATGGCAGCTGTGACATTATGACTGGTGGGACGGTTAGCTTAGCACAGGCTTTTGGAAATTTGGACCTGGGCATGATCATACTATGAAAAGAAGTCTCTCCCACTTCTAACAGAGTTCAGCACAAGACCAGAGCAGTGAGGCTTTCAAGGATGGGAGTGTTTGACACCAAGTTGGATGGGGCCCTGACCAGCCTGGTCAGGTGGAAAGTTCTCCTGGTGCCTGCCCATGGAAGGGGGTTGGAATGTGGTGACCTTTAAGTCCTTTTGAACACAAACCATTATTCCACTATTCTATCAAGCTGTACACTTGTCATGCAGTCACCATGAGCTAGCAAGGGGATTGAAACTAAAAAAGGAAGGGGATTTTCAAAGATGCAGAACTCAAGTGCTGAGTCAGTCAAATTCCTCTCCACTGACAGGTCTGGGAAGGTCAGAATATGTAACCTTTAGCAAAGCACACATTTTTGAAAGGTCACATGCTGTTTTGGTGGGTTTATGAGAGGATCTGGAGTGCCGGCTTCCCAAGAAAAGTCATTCCTGTATGTCCTCAGAATAAAGTACTAATAAATCCTTGTTCTTTTAGTACTTGAGAACAGAATATTCTGTGATTAATGGTTGCAGGGGTAAGTGCCTGAAGCACTCTGTGTGTTTAAAAGACCTTAGAAGACCACTTTCTCTCCTGAGGTTCAAGCAAAGGTATAATAAGGACAACACAGGAATTTCTGACTCCTAATGCTGCTCTCCTCAATTTGCCTCAATCTGATGTTTTAGCAGACTGATATCACAAATAAATCCTCCCTAACAGAGATGTCGGAGAATGTACCTGTTTCTGGGGCTGTGAATTTTACTAATACATGTCATAAGACAGTTATATTCAGGCTTTTGCAGTGTGATTATTATTCTGGAAACAGTTTAAGTTGAGAAACTCATTGTTGCAATATTATTTTTCCAGTCATCCAGTAAATAAAATAATCCTAATGCTGTTAGGAATAGCTTCAAATTACAAATTAGTTTAAATTCCAATGAATTGCCTAATTTGAAAGCAGTGGCTCTGCTGGGAAATGTGTGAATCTCATGTAGACAGCACTTCAACAAAAAGGTCAATGGTGCAGTTTATTACTTGGAGAAGGAAGAAATTCTTTTAAACTTATTTTGTGTTTGCCCCAGTAGCATTTATAGCTATTAGAACTAACCAGGCAAACTAAATCAATATTGTTTCCAGATCATATGCCTGGAGTTTTCAAAAATATTAAGTTTCTTTTCATCTGAGATTTAGCAGCTGATCTTTTAAAGATGAATAATAGATACAAGATACTCTCAATTATTAAATGATGACTTAATAAAGTTACTGGAGGACAAATGATAAGTGATCATTTTATGAAGAAATGAACACTGTCATTGATTTTGGATGAGGCTCACGGTGATTTATTGCAGTGCTAACACTGGTGAATACCTGTCCAGCTCAACATGGTTTCAGGGCTGCCTTCTACTGCTTTTTGCTGAGGGAGTGAAATCACAAGTCAAAAATGCTGAGCTTATTCACATCTTTGGTATCTTAATGATTTGGAGAAGCTCTGACTCTCTGGTTGATGTTTATTCTGTGGCATTCAGCCGCTTTGGAGAACTCTCTACAGCAACACGAGATTGAAGGTGTTTGTGAGAAGTTCACCTGAAGGGACCCCAGTCTGAGACTCTCCGACGGGATTTTATAGCAAGAATTTTCAAAGCCAAAAAAGGCAAGATTTGTAAGTTGGAATGAGTGAAATGATCAAAGCTTCTGAGAGTCTATTGAGTTACTGGTTTTCTGGTTTTTTCTTAAGCATCACAAGCTTACTGCTTCAGGCAGAACGAATTAACTAATGAAGACAGGAGAAAATTGCTGAGGAAGGGATTGAGAACAAAAACTTGTTAAAATGTAACAACTAGATACCTGTATTTCATGTAATATCTGTTATGCTGATCAATTTTCAACATCCAAACATTATTTTATTCTAATTCTGCAGAAACGCCTGGTATGTAGGTCTATACTCTCCTGTTTGGAAGTCCAAGCTGTGTCTTTAGCAGCACTCAAGAATTTTTTTTTTTTTTGCTTCTTCTGTAGGTTAAAGAAGACAGGAATTCCAACAGAATGCCTGCCAAAAAAGCATCGTGTTTTAATTGCATGGCTTTGGTTTTTAAGCCTATTGCCTGGTGGATAATTTGATGGGTTAAGTGTAGCAAGAAAACTATGTGGTAGAACTTGAGGAAGCAGAAACTAGGAAGCAATCCATAAAGTTATCAATCAGGTGGTCAGCTTAAAACCTAGAGTTGCAGAGTTAAAACGTGGCATGTTTTTGGCAGTTTGTTTTGGATATGGGTGAATGAAACCCAGAGAAATCTGTGGGAGAAAAAACCATGGAACAAATCTCTCTGGATCAAACCACTGCCTTAGAGGAACCTGGAAAGTTGACTGCTGCAAGGTCTTCACAGTGAAGGCATCAACATATCCTGTTTCTCTTCCCCTTTTCCTTCTCCCAAAAGTCACCACCAGAGATAAGCTGCTGGAGGAGATACATTAACCTAGTGCTGCAATCCTTCTATGGCACATTTTAAATTAATTTAATCACAAACTTAGCTTGTGACTCCAAAAATCACAGCTACTATTAAAGGGGAAAGAACAGGAATATTTGGTCAGTGTTGGCCTGTCATTACCTTGCCACACCTCATTCGATAGTCACAATTTGCCTCTTCAACCTGCTGTTATGGGACTCTTTCTCTCCTCCCATATTAAAATCTTTGAAGTCTCATTTATACCTGAATCATATTCCTAATGAGGCATGAGCTCAAATTATGGAAGTATTGAAAGCGTGTGTGATTCATGCTTTATATACGGCATATGAATAATGATTTATATATTCCATTAACTGCATTATTCTTCATGTTCCTTCTCATACACTTTTTTTTGACTCATCAGTGTGCCTCTTTGCCACCCAAAATTGTCTATGTCACTTATTTTTTAGCTACTTGTATTTTTTCCTCTTTCCAAAGTGTGTGGATACTATAACTCTGTATGTGTAGTAACCGTGTATACATAGATAACATCTGTACAAAATAATTAGGCATGATAATTTTATGCAGAAATATCAAGCTTTCAACACCAAACTTTTATTGACTTGTAAAATTTAGCAGCTGGTTGTGTGTTGGAGTCAGAGAGGATTCCTGTGACAGATTATGTTACTTTGGGGTTAGAAAACCTGGCAAATATCTGGTTAAAAAACAAGTTCCACAGCAGAGTTTGTTATTCAGCGTTTTTTCATCTCTATCACTAATAGTAACTTTACTATGAGAGACTCCCAGTGCCAGCAAGTCCTCACCAGTTGGTAGTTTTAATGGGGAGCAGAGAGCAATGTGGTGAGAAGGTCATAAAGGACATAAGTTTTGAGACAGCTGCTGTGGTGTGGGAAACCTAAGGTATCTATCTGTGTGACCAGGATTTGGTAATTCTGTTTTTTATGGAACAGCTTATTAGATGTCTGAGATAATGAAGATCCTAGGTTGTTCAAGTGACAGAAGATCACTGAAGAGGAAGACTCCAAACACCTCATCATGTGTGGCGACGGTGCAGACCACGTCGTGCCTGCCTGGTGTCAATAACACCCTACAAGCAGCCTGAGCCACCCCTCACGAGTCTTACAACAGGATAACTCCTTCTTTGCCTGGAGTTAATGCCTTGTGTTTCCAGCTGAATAATTTTAGGCTCCCCAGTTAGATAATTACCACACATTCAGACTCTGGGAGCCACTGAGCTGCAGCCCTTTGAGGCAGCTGGTTTAGGCTGCTTCCAGCTGTGCTCTCAGGGTGATGGTGGCTATAAACAGCAAGGTTGTGGCCCTGTTGCACGGCTTGGAAGACTCTATCCGTTTGGTGTAGTGAAAAGTGAGGGAATCTACATGGCTTGTTTTGCCCCCTGCTTTGCACCAAACACACTCCTCTGCTGAGTGTGACCTCTCTCTTCTCTTTATGGGCAAGGTGTTAGTTATTTGATAACCTGGTGCAAACAAGCTGCTCCAACAGCTTAGATGTGCCTTTTCCCATGGCAAGGATGTGTAGCCATCCCAGCCTTTGCATTTCAGGCTCTCAGAGCTTTGTTCCCCTCTCACCTTTAACAAATGAGCAAATGCTTGTGAGTGTCTCCTCCAAGCCCAATTGACATGAAGCATGTTTTTCAGCTGGTCACAGCTCCTGTGATCTCTTTGCTAATCGTGCTTCTTCCTCGCTGCTTTTGCAGCATTTTGGTAGCCTTTGAACACTGTGTAATTTCAGTGACGTAAAATAGGTCTGTGCACAGCAACTGAGCTGCTAGACCGGATAGGGGCAACTCATGCTGAATGTGGCAGCAAGAGAAAAGAATAACTAAGTGCAAAAAGCATTTCAAGTGGGTTAAAAATTGCTTTATTATGAATTATAGACTACTTTTGCTCTTCTGATAATGGGGCACTGTCTGCTGTGATTCATCGCAGTCAAGCAGCATTAACTCCAGAGAGAAATGGGACAGAAGGGAAACTGCTCCCTCGGTAATGGGGTGTTTTGTGTGGGCAAGCACTGTGGCTATACTAAATTATTGTACTCTGCTCATTCAGGTCTGACCTTCTCGGCCCTTTTGAGGTTGAAGTTATCTGCTGCACGGTAAAAAGTGAGTTAAAGAGTGTCTGAGTAATTGAATCAAGGGTGTTAATCAGAGAATATAATCCTGAGACATATTAACAGGTTTTAAAGAAATTAGGTTTAACAGAACAACAAAAAAACCAGAACTAACTGTTTGATAAAGGACTGATAAATGTGGGTTCCAAACCATTCAATAGATGAATTTAGCTGCTTTTAAACTACCTTCTCTCAGTGTCACATTCGACAGACCCCAGGGAGATTTAACTCACTGGAATAACTTCAGTCTTTGTGAACCTCTGCCACAGAATATCATACTGTGTTAGTTGAGATCTATTTTAGCAGGAAACTCATTATGAATCATGAACACTGAGAGGCATTACAGATTATAATTTCTTTTTGTGTATGTGTGTGTGTTCAGATCCAATCAGGTTGATATGCCACGATGTACCATTTAATTTAAATTTAATTAATCAATACCCCCCTCATTTTAATATTGTCTTGGTAAAATCCTTGGCCTGTAGAACTCAAGAACAAGGCTCCTGGACCTGATGGTAAGATGACACCATGACATCAGCTCTTTTACAAAATTAATGCAGTAAAATAAATTACTTTCCTCACTTATCATCCTTCATGTTTTGAACTGCTGCCATTTGGACAAAAATATGTTCTGTTTTCATTTATGGAGCAAAGTTATTGCAGAGATTTGTAATCGGGGGTTGAGACCTCTCTCTAGTTACTTCTGTAAGAGCTGTTAGTGTTTTGCAATGGCCAGCTCTAGAGTATTGTGGTTTTACTTGGAAATTTCATTTTGTTTCAAGGGAAAAGTTGCTGTTTTCTTGATGTGGCTGGGAAATTCAAAGCTGTGGCCAACACTCAAAGCTCTTTTTCCTCAGATGTGCATTTTTACGTTAACTGGTCACTTCTAATGATGGCTGATGAGGACAGACTTGGACTCACAGAGGGAAATTCTAACCTTGCTGGAGCCTGAGTTTACCATTTATTGGTTAATAAACAGACAGAACTTTGTGTAATGACCTGAACAAGTATATTAAGAGAACTGGACAGTGACAAAAGATCTTGGGAAAACTGAATTCAGCTTCATTTATCCATAGAGCTTAATTTCAATCATGGAGAGGTCTGTATTGAATGATTTAGACATCCCATGGTCTTTTATCCATGGGGTCTCTAGGGTCTATTATATTATCTTATAATTTCCATTCTGCCTCGGGTCAAGTACAGATTTCTATAGTACTTGGAGAACTAATAGTGGGAAAGATTTGTCTCCAGATTAACCAGAGCTGGTCCCACACTAGAGATTGTTGTTTTATATCTGTGAAACTAGGCCTGTAGTACTTTTTCATTTTCATTTTTCAGTGCCTGAAATTTTGCTATACCATTGTAAATCATCAAAGAAATATTTGAAAGGTTACTTTTCCCATTGAGTAAAAGCAGTCATAACTAAAAGGTTTTTTTAGCTTATTTACATCTGGATTTTTTTTATCAGCCTTTTGTACAATTTTCATTTCATTCTGGCAGTGTGTGCTGCATAGTCTACAGATCCACAGGGTTATAGCTGGGCATTCTGTAAACAATGCATTTCTTTTAATGGGAAAATATTATTTTTTAAATATGCTTTTGTAGATAAAAGGAAAATTCTCTGAATGTAAACTTGCCTGTGCTGAATAGTCATTTAAAAAGAGTGACTGGAAAGTGACATGTGTACCCTTTTTAACTTGTATAACATTGAAAGCCTTAGAAATTTTACCATCATTCACGTTAACACATCAAAGTATTGCTGGTTGAACTCAAATCTCTCTGAAATGCTAATCCACACCCTTAACTGTAGTGAAATGAACATACAGATGGTTCTTCTAATTACTTGGAGAAAGAAAAGGGGATGATTTCCTTTAATGATTTCCCCTTCTTTCCTGACTGAAAGCAGTTCCAGCTCTTCCCTCCAGCTAATTTGACGATTAAAAGATGCCTTTGTCTTGCTTTCAGCTATTGAGGTTTCATCACAATTTGTTAAAACTTTCTGTCATGAGGCGAGGTGTGAACCCAGGGCTATGTAAGTTTGGTTCAGAGGTCATGTGAAGGGGAATTACAGCCTTGAGTATTTAAAGCCAGAATGCAGGGGGGTTATTATTGCACCGATGGCAAAGATGGAGTTTTCAGATTAAAACAGGATCTTGAGATGCAGAAAGTTATTGATTGAGGAATACACCCCAGGTATTCATACTCCAGACTCGTGGCAGCTCCATTTTCCCAAGGATAAAAATGAAGGGATTTGAAACACATTCCTAGAGCTGTTGACTTCACTGCAGCTTTGTGGTGTTATGTGCTTCAGGGGAATTGGAGAAAAAATGGTCTAAGAATAATTTCAAAGCTCCTAATTGTCACCATTAATTAGAATAAAGTTTGAGATTTCATAAAGTCTACCCTGAAAAATGAGATCTGCGCACTAGGAAAAACTGCTGTGAGCACTGATCTAATGGTTCACTACCCCTCTTGATTTCTTCTGGTTTAAGATCTGGCTCCAAGGAGTGTCCCTTTCACTCTTTTTTGAAGGTTCTGACCCACAGCCTTGCAGAAGAATTCTATGTCAACGGCAGTGTCGTCCCACAACTCCTCCAAGTGTTTCACTTCACTCAACATGGAATCAAACTCTTGCTGTTTCTTCAGGAGTCAACAGAGCGAAAAAAGTTACCATTTGATGGCATGTTTTCCTAAATATTCTAGAAGCTCTCATCTATTTTTCAATTAAAATACTCAATGGGAACAACAACAAAGAAAGAAAAGTTTAAGTAAATACAGGTACTCCAGTCCTTCTGAGCTTTTAAATATATGTCTTATATAATCACCCCCCATCAACAAGGCTTTCTTTGCTGTTTTTGAGGTACACCACTTCTCTCCAAGCTTTCAAAAGAATGAGAATAACATTTCAGTGCTCAGAAAGAATAATTGAGAGGCAAGAATTCAGTGGGGCTTTTTTCCTTCTTCATTTTCTGTTAGACGGAATATTGTATAATATTTTTTCTGAGTAAAACTCCAACCAGGCTTAAAAGCTCTTTTTCCTACTAGAACAAAAATAGGAACCATTACTGATATAGAAAAGAGTTCTGGCCTTTTTGAAAGTACAATATTGTGGGCATGTTCAGAAGAGGCTTTGGAGTAGTTTGTTGCGTAGAGCTGTGTATTTTGATTTTGTCTGCTTAAATCCAGGCTTTAGAATGTTGGAAAAGAAACAGGAGAAAGGGAGAATGGTTAATTAGAAATTCTTGCCTTCTTATTCCTCTTGAGTGATGACACCTCACATAGTAGTAGGGAAAGGTGGTTTGCCTGCATAGGATATCAGCAGATCTGGATTCCCTTGTCAGTTCTACCAGGAATATCTGTCCTGCTCTGGGGTAAAAATTATCCAGCCTCAGTTTCAGCCTCCCTGGTGTGGAGATGACAGTGATCTTTGTTTGCTGTCAGAAAGACCTGTTCATTCTCGTGTTTAAAATGCTGTGAGCTTCTGGGCTTGTTGCAGTGATTAAGTAGTCTTCTGTCTGGGCAGGTCTTGCCTTGTTCAACTGCAAGTCCCTCTGAACACCTGGGGAACTGCTGGAGCAATAGGGTTAAAATAATAAATGAGTCCTATATAGCATATATCAGCTCACTTCTGTGGGGCTTTTTTAGATTACTCTAATTAGGATATGGCTCTCATGATTCACTATGACTGGGAATGAAATATCTGGAACAAAACTTATGTTTTTTAATAGGAAAGATTTATTTTGCTGCAATGAGGAAACAAAATATATGTAAAGTGATGTAAGAATTGTAAACACCTGGGGCACGCTGGACATGACAGATTTCAGCCAAGCTCTCTTCCATTAGTTATTTTGACATCACAGTGCTCAATTGCAAGGTTTTAGCAAAAAAGTTTTCCAGGTTAAGGCTCCCACATGCTTTGTTTGATGAGTATGATTTAGCTATAATTCACCACCATCAGAGGATGGTCACATCCAGCCCTGAAATGAGTGACCAGGGATAACAGACACTTAGAAATGTTGCAAAGTAAAACAAATTTGCTCTGTGGAATAAAAATATCTGTGGAAAAATGGATAAATTATGGGCTAGATATTTATTGTAGAAACTGCATGTTGAAGTCTTCTAATTGATGGGAGTTCAACCAGGGCATTCAGTTGAAAACCAGAGTGTTCATAAAATTAGAGCTAACCAGTGACTCTTAGTGCTGCTACTGTACTTAACAGAGCCCATGGATAAGAACAATTCTGCCATCACAAATGCAGTCACAAAATAAACAAAACATTTCTTAAAGAGGAACTTTAGGGGAAAGCTGCTATGAGATTAAACTCTTAATCTAAGAGCAATCAGGTAATGGGAGAGTATCCGTGGGGAATAATAAGACTTAAAAACATGAGCTGAGGAGCTCTGCAGAAGGGGCTGGATTCCTTCTTGGTAAGACTCATTAAAGAGTGGAAGAGTATCCAAAGGAAGGGCTGAAAGATGTGAGACAGAAGGAATCACAGTAAAGGAAATCTGATGGTCTTTGTGGTTTCAAACTTCTTGTATTAGATAAAAAGATGGGGGAAGCTGACAGAGCTGCAGAGAAACATTCTAAAGCAAATATGTGAAAACAAAGGGCAGGGGAGAAACTGGACAATGTTGAAATCTGCAGCAAAATTCACATTGACTTTCATAGGAAGAGAATCTTTAGTCAGTAATATTGCCATTTATAACCAGTGCTACACATATCAGAATAACATGAAAGAATAAACAACAGAAGTGGTGTGTGGGGGCAAGTCATGGAAGTAGGAGTCACCATTAAATGATCATCCATCTTCTAGGTTCCTCTAATTTCTTCCACATTTATCCTTTTGGACTTATTTTACTCATCTGACAGTAGATGCCTTTAATGGCTATGGTGAGCAGAGAATAATAAACAACCAAATTCTACTGTGGAAGAGAAATGGAGACAAAGAAAGAGAATAAACCCAGGTGTTGAAGCATAGTTAAAAGGGATCAATGCACATACATACACAGAGTGAAATAATAGTCCTGAGAGCAAATACAGATCTATACATTTTGAGGGGAGGTGATCATAAACCAGCCTGGCTCTGAATATGCTATAAAAACTTTTATTTTATTTTTTAAAACATCACTTCCTTATTATTAATGTAACTGTGCTGAAAACATGCATAAGGCTTCATTAGAAATTCTGTTAAGTTTGGTTTTATTCTGATGATGTAGGTTATAGAAGTTCAATCTCTCTTATCCTCTTTCTTTTTTTTTTTCTTCAAACATCAATTTGCATGAGAGAGCAGAACAACTCAACTCTAAATAGTGTTCTTATCTCTACATAATGTTATTATGCAAACTATAATCAAACTAGATGACAGTCCTCCAGACAAACCTTTAGTATTAAGAGCTTTCAAAGCTCCCGGGCAGATTGTTGTTAGTGGGATAGTTAATTAAATGGAAGTTGGATTTTATTACTTTATATAAACAACGAAGGGCAGCTGGAATGATGTTGGTCCTCTGGGTTTTTTCTCTTCTGTTTGACAAATATTAATTGAACTCATTGTTCCATGAAAACAGAAATCTACTTATGGCAACACAGTTGCTACAGAACATCAGGTAGCTGTTGATCTCTTCTGTCCTTTACCCATTACCAGGGTAGATGGGAACTTTGGGATGATGCAGTGTGCTGGGTTTGGCTGGGGTGCAGTTGATTTTCTCCACAGTAGCTGATACAGGGCTGTGTGTTGGATTTGAGCTGAAAACAGTGTTGATAAAATGGGATGTTTTTGTTACTGCTGAGCAGCACAGAGTCAAGGCCTTTCCTGCTCCTCACCCCACCTCACCAGCCAGGGGGCTGGGGTTTCACAAGGAGTTGGGGAGGCACAGCTGGAACACCTGACCCCAATTGTTCACAGGGGCATTCCCTGTGATATGGTGTCATGCTCAGCATGTAAATCTGGGGAAAGAAGGAAGGGGGAGATGTTTGAAGTGATGGCATTGGTCTTCCCAGGTGGCCATTGAATGTGATGGAGCCCAGCTTTCCAGAAGATGACTGGACACCTGCCTGCCCATTAAAGCGGTGAGTGAACTCCTTGTTCTGCTTTGTTTGTGCATGCAGCTTTCACTTTAGTTATTAAACTGTCTTTGTCTCAACCCATGAGTTTTCTCACTTTTACTCTTCTGGTTCTCCCCCTATCCCATCTGGTGGAAGTGAGCCAGTGGCTGAGTAGGGCTTGGTTGCTGTGGATAAACCACGACATTCACGAAGCAGGAAATGCTTTTTCCCCTTCTTGAGTTCTTGGGGAGAGATCCCCGTTGCGTGCAGGGTTCAGTATAACTTCTGGTCTGACATTTTTTCATGGATTGCACATAGAGGATTTCGGTGGGAAAAGTACACTTTGTAGTTGGTGGGAGAATCCCATACACGAGTGGTTCTGAGAGCCCTGCCCTTGCCTTTCAGGGCCGCTGTGGGCTGTCCTGCCTTGTCACACGGAGGGGGACACAAGCCCATGCTGGGGTGAAGCTGTGACTTTGCGGTTGCCTGGCGGGTGCTGTCCATGGTTCTCAAGGCAGCGCTGTCCGTGGTTTTGGAGGTGCCGCTGTTCGTGGTGCTGCAGATCCCCGCTGTCCGCGGTGCTGCAGGCGCCGGGAAACACCTCGGAAAGTGTTCAAACACCCCCTCCACTCACACCCACTCCCAGCGTGGTGCTGCAGAGGAGCACTGTTTCTCCGCGGTGCTACAGAGAAGTGTCATGGGCTGGGCAACATTTTGTCCCATCAAGCCTCAGCTGTTGGTTTTCTTGGCAGCCCTCTGCTGCCCCAGGCCGAATCGCCTGCAGGACCCTGAGGTGTGCAGTGACCCTCACTCCCGGCTGTTTAGGGCTGCAGGGAACAGCTGGAACACTGACTTTCTCCAGGGCTCAGCATCCAATCTGCAGATGTTTGGGGCAGCCGATTCCCACAGTCTGCTCTGGCTTGGGGCATGTATTTGTATTGCACTCTGCATCCCTGCAGGACCTGAGAGCAGAGGAGAAATGCCAGTTTTTCTGGAATGGTAGGAATTGTTGGATCTGACGGGTATGCAAATCTGCCTGCATACTTTTCCATTTTTATCCTTCCTTGTGACAACTTTTAGATCAGAGACATTAAGATGCCTTTTCCCAGGTGAGTTCTGACTGAGCTATAAAAACAAATAAGCCTATTTTACCATGACATGTCAGCTGTATTACCTAAAACTGCAGAAATAAATGAAGAAGAAAACTTCTAGCTCTGATATTCCTAAAGATTTTGCCCCAGAGATTTGTCTGTCTGTTCGTTTGTTTGTTTGTTTCCCTAGTCCTGTCCATGGAAATGCTGAAGACAGCAGCTGTCTCTTACTGTAACATGATCAGGGTCCATTTCAGTGGTGGGTTCACAGAAGAATCTGTAGTAAAAATTTGAAATTGTATTGCTGTCTGTCCAGTCAACTTGGAGATGGTCCGACTTGTTAGGCAGACCCTATTTTTCAGCAAAATTCTGCTCTAGCATGCCGAAGAAACATGTTCAACACAAACAGCTTTTTAATCATCCTAATGTTCAACCTATTTATCCTGTGCTTACTTAGAAATTAAAAAAATCCCAACACTCCCCCCTCCCCAAACAACAGCACACACACACACAGAGAAACAAAAAAATCCCTCATAACTGCACACTGAAACCCAGCATTTAAAAAAA